>SJYX01023762.1:0-68258 GCA_006410675.1 Oreotragus oreotragus
TGGACATTAGGAAAAGAAAACAGAATGGTTTGAGACCAAAGGAAACATCAGAGGTAGTTGTTGTCAGGTAGCCTCTGACTTCCCATTGAAATAGAGACAGCCAACAGTGGTAATATGATCTGAGTTAGGATTCAGGGTTTTACTACCTTGTGAAGAGGAATCATACCTTATTCACCTTTCTGTTGTTTGCACTGCTTTGCACACTCCCTTGTACATGGTAGGCAGTTAGTATTTTCATTTGTTGAATATTTTTAAAGGAAATCAAATAGATAAATATTACCTGTAAATGAGGACTTCACCTTACATGAACAAGATAACCCAGGAAAGAACAATGAAACTTGGCTGCCTTTCTGTTTGAGGATGAGATAATAGGTGAGGTTTAATGTACTGTCTACATCTGGAAAGACTTGTTTAATACCAAATTCATGAATGCAGGTCATAAGCATGAAACGCAGTTCATTTTCCACTGGTGGTGCTGGCCGCCTGTCTATGCAGGAATTAAGATCCCAGGACTTAAATAAACCAGGTCTCCATACCCCTCAAACGTGAGTACCTCATGCCTTATTATCTTTGGTAGAGAAATCTGTAAAGGTAGTTAATGCAAAGATGTAGTGAGAGTAATATTGTGATGAATCTTGTCTGCTGTCAGCGGTACCTGATTTGGAGTCAATGAAGGCTGAGAGTGGGCCCGTTACTCCATGTTGTGTCTTATCTCATTTGATATTTAAATCTCAAAAGCCACAAACTTTGTAAGGCAATCCCTAAGGGACTGCTAATTCCCCTTCAGTGCTCTTTCATTCTTATTTTCCTGCTTTCCTCAGAGCTGCTTGTTTGAGCAGGTTCTGTTCTATAATTTTCAGTTTACTGCAGTTTATTCAACAAGCACAGTTCTCAATCAAAACCATTACTTGCTCTGACAATTAACTGCAGTTTAGGAGCCACGTATAGAACACTGCTTCTCTAAACTATTTCCTGGAGATTCATTGGTGTCCAGAAAAGGTGTCCAGAAGAACTTGCTATTATTGTATTCAATATCCTGTAGTAATGCATAATAAACACTTAGTTTGGTGTATACCTGTAACATCATAAATCAACTACAATTTTTTTTTCTTTTTAGGTTTTCAGTAAAAAATCAACTGGGGGGGAGAACTTTCAATCATAAACTAATTTTTCCCTATGAATGATTTTCTTAAAATTAAGGCTATTTGTAATCTATGTGAGTTGTATCAATCCTATATTACCAAGGTACAAGTTACTTGCTGCTACTGCTGCTGCTAAGTCGCTTCAGTTGTGTCCAACTCTGTGCGACCCCATAGGTGGCAGCCCACCAAGCTCCCCAATCCCTGGGATTCTCTAGACAAGAATACTGGAGTGGGTTGCCATTTCCTTCTCCAATGAAGTTACTTGCTAATTGCTCTTAAATTACTTAGGTTTACATTGTGTTAACCTCTGCTACTTTTAGAAATTTGAAATATTTATACATTTTTTTCTTCTGAAATCAGAGAAATTTTTTGTGCTTCTGCACATTACTACTGCAAAAGATTTGTACCTTAAATTGTCAGAAGCTAAAAGACTGCTTTTGTCAATATTTTTGGTCAGTAATTGACATAATGTCTGTTCTTAAGTATAGCCACATTCTAATAAAGAGTAAGCCTCAAAAGAACAATTTAAGTGTGACTATCAGTCTATAATTGAAAATACCTATTTTTATTCATTTTCCTTTGAAGTTGTTATCCATAAATGTGCATATTTTAAGATAATTAAAATAACAATATAGATACAGGTTTTTTCCTACGTTCTTCTTTAACACTTTAGTTAAGCAAATATATACTATATTATAAGCCTATCCTGTTTATAACAACTGTAATTGCTGCTGAAAATTTTCATACTTTTGAATTATTTTTGTAGGGAATGGGTAACATTTCGAAAAGTCTCTTGAACTAATATTTTTCCATTCATTTGAAGAGTTTGATTTTCTCCTTTTCTTAAAGCAAAGAGAAATCAACCTTTGGAAAACTGAATATAAACAGACCCACATCTGAAAGAAAAGCCTCTGTATTTGGTAAAAGGTAATGACATTTTTTATTAATTCTAATGGAAAAGATTCTTATAGCCATACATTGAGTTAAATGTTCAAAGTACAAAAAATTAGATATCATGGTCTCTTTCAAGAGAAAGTTATAATCTTGTTTTCCTCTATTTTAAATGGTTAAATTGGTTATATTTGCCTTAGATGATGCTGAAAGATACATCAAAACATTCAGACCACTGTTTCATTGTTACAAGTGAATACTTGATGGAAAATTCTTCACATAGACACTCTGGAATCAGAGCATTTTAACATTAGGAATCGTCATCTAGTCCAACATTTTAGTCACAGACTTTTCAATACTCTTAAATATTATCAAACCAGTCAATCCTAAAGGAAATCAATGCTGAATATTCATTGGAAGGACTGCTGCTGAAGCTCCAATGCTTTGGCCACTTGATGCAAAGAGCTGACTCATCGGGAAAGACCCTGATGCTGGGAAAGATTGAGGTCAGGAAGAGAAGGGGACGATTGAGGTCAGGAAGAGAAGGGGACGACAGAGGATGAGATGGTTGGAAGCCATTACCGACTCAATGGACATGAATTTGAACATACTCTGAAAGATAGTGAAGGACAGGGAATCCTGGCGTGCTACAGCCCATGGGATCACAAAGAGCCAGATATGACCTAGCAACTGAACAACAACAAAAACAAATATTATGGACTCTTTTTTATGGGCTATCTCTATAGATATTAACTATATTAGAAATTGAAACTGAGGGGAAATTTTTAATATTAATTCAATTTAAAATAATAACCTATTACATGTTAACATAAATAACATGCTTTATTTTAAAAAACATTTTTTAAAAACAAAAGTATTTCAATAAGGTGATGTTGTTTTACATTTTTGCTGTCTCTTAATGTCTGGCTTCATAGAAGGTAGCTAGATTCTCATCTGTGTCTGAATTCAGTCTGCTGCAGGATCTGACATCATGTAGCCAGCCTTTGGAAAACTCCACTGTACACTCAGGAGAGAGAGAATGAGAACGAATCGGGTGAAAAAGAGCCTTAATTTTATTGTGAAAAGAGTTTTGACTTCTCAGATCCCCTAGATCACACTTTGAAAACTGCTGTCTAGAGTAGATCAGAGGTTGTCTGAGTGAAGTAAGGATTGACTGTTTAGAGGGATGAGACTTTGGGATGATGGAAACGTTTAATCTTGATCATGGTAGAATTTTCATAGTTGTGTACCTTATCAAACCTCATCAAACTGTATGCTTTAAGCAGGTGCATTTTATTCTAAGCAAATTATACCTCAGTAAAGTTAATTGTTTTAAAGAAATTCCCAATTTTTCAATCTCACCAAAACTTAAAATATAACTTTAAGACAGGTGTTTGTTTAACTACTTTGAAAATATTTAGAGATGATATATTTGTTACCTTATGAGAAATCTTTGTCATAAACCCAGGTTAAACTGTCTCTGGTGTTCATTCTAGCTGAAAAATCTTAAGGAATTTTTATAATGTAACTTTGATTTCAGAGCTGAACTTCAGAGATAGTAGAGATAATGATGATAAAATCTAATGTTTGCTGAGCATTTTTGTAAGCCAGAAAAGTGCTATTTTATGTCTCTTCTATTCAATCCTGAGAACTGCTCTACGTGTAATTATTGTCTTCATTTTATCAATAAGGAAATTGAAGCACTGAGGCGTTAAGTAATTTACCCAAAGTCATACAACTGGTAACAGAGATAGCATTTTTAACCACAGACTCTGATTCTAGACCCTACACTCTTAAACTGTAAGTGGAATAATACAGTATTTTGATTGGTTAGGAAATACTTTAATAATTTCAAAAGCTGTTAGTGCTTTTGAAAAGATATCAGTGTTTTGTGTAAAATAAGAGCTGAGTCTATACATGTATTCCTTGGTAAAAAATATACATAAACATGTTAAAGATTAACTACTAGCAGTAGGCAGAAGAGTGGTTCTCAAGTTAGCAAATTCTCAGGGGGAGAATTAGCTAATTAGGCAGAGTAGCAGGGGCAGTGGCACCCAACTCCAGTACTCTTGCCTGGAAAATCCCATGGACGAAGGAGCCTGGTGGGCTGCAGTCCACGGGGTCACTAAGAGTCGGACACAACTGAGCAACTTCACTTTCACTTTTCACTTTCATGCATTGGAGAAAGAAATGGCAACCCACTCCAGTGTTCTTGCCCTGAGAATCCCAGGAACGGGGGAGCCTGGTGGGCTGCTATCTATGGGGTCACACAGAGTCAGACACAACTAAAGCAACTTAGCAGCAGCAGCAGCAATGAAAGAAGGCCCAAGCTAAAGAACTTTGAGATTTGAGAGCCTGGGCAGAAGAGAATTTGAAAGCGGCAAGCAAACTTGCTGGGAGAAACTGTTTTGGTGAACAGAGTTGAGATATTAGAGCAATGTTCACTGTAACTCAGCTTTGTGGAGTCTGTCCAATAAAGAAAAGTACTGTTCCAAGTATAATAAACTACAGTAGTTAGGTAAGTTGGACCCCAAAGATTAGCAAAAGGAATTAGTATAAAGGTTTAAACAAATGAAGTTTTGTTTGGGGGGACGGTGCTTAGAATGGAGCATATATGCTATAGCTATTAGTGACTAAAAATTAGTAACATATATTTATGGTAAATCAGTCAGATACATAATATCGCATGACAATAACATTCATGAAAAAAGCACACACAGTCTATTTTAACATCTCAAAGATAATTTTCTCATAATAAATAATGGCAAATAAAGAGATTGGAAGTAAAGGAGCAGTCATGAAGGAGTGAGTAGGGTGTTGAAAGGATCTTGGTTGTTGAAGAGACCTGGAGAATGGTTGGTGCAGAGAACCTGCTGGACTCAGAACTCATATTTTTAGAGGATAACATGTATGTTAGTGATGCAAACCACCAGAAGAGTATTTCTTCCCGCCTCATACTTTAATCTTCATTATTTGCTCTTTTTCTCTCTGCTCTGAATAAAGGGAAATCTGTTTAAATAAAAACTGAAGACTTGAATTTTAATGTTTGATGCTGATGTTAAAATATAAAATCATGGGACTTCCCTGGTGATCCAGGGGCTAAGAATTCAATGCAGGTGGCCCCACTCAGGTTCCATCCCTGGTCAGGGAATTAGATCCTACGTGCTGCGACTAAGACCCAGCACAGCCAAATGAATAAATATGTAAGATCGCCTTGAGATAATTTAGGCTTCACCACAGAAGGAAATAATTGTGACTGATTTTGTTTGCAGAACTAGTGGACATGGATCCCGGAATAGTCAGTTTGGTATATTTTCCACTTCTGAAAAAATCAAGGACCCAAGACCACTTAATGACAAAGCATTTATTCAGCAATGTATTCGACAGCTCTGTGAGGTATATTATATTCTTTAATATTGTAAACTGTGAGTGTTCTCTTTTAAGTATTTTTCAATAATTTTCCTATTGTGAAACATTTGACATTTCATAAAAATTATTGTAGTTTCTTTCAGAAAACGGTTATGCATATAGTGTATCCATGAAATCTCTACAAGCTCCTTCTGTTAAAGACTTCCTGAAGATCTTCACTTTTCTTTATGGCTTCCTCTGCCCTTCGTATGAACTTCCTGACACAAAGTTTGAAGAAGAGGTTCCAAGAATCTTTAGAGATCTTGGGTTTGTATGTTATATTTCTCTTTAGCCTAGAGAGATTATTTGAACACAGAGGAGAATGAAACTCAATAAGTGTGTAAAGACTTTGAGTTAAAGAAGTAGTATATTTTAAGATGTCCCCTGTGGATCACATATGCAAGATCAATTGAAAAGACAAAAAAAAAAAAAAAAACTATTTGGGAATTATTACTAAAGTACAGATGATAGATCATAAAGCCCTCAACTACTCATGTGACAAGGAATAGATAGGATGGACTAGATACTGCAGATTTTATAGATCAGAAAAGACAGGTGTCAAAGCCTGGTGAAAATGGTGTGAGATAAGAGTCCAGAAAAGCCTGCATAGGATAAACACAGGGAGAGATGGATTTGAGGAGAAGTACATACATGGGTTTTATTTAGGGTACGTTGCATTTGAGGGAACAAATAATCTTTCAGAAGAGAAGTCCTGCCTATTGGTTATAAGTCAAGTTTTGCAACTTAGGGGATACGTGTACAAAGTAATTGTCAAAAAAATACACAAAATCATTTGTGAGTAAGATGACAGAGAATCTTGACAAGTATTTTACTTCTAAACAAGTCAAGACTGTTGGTATATACTTGGAATTTTTTAAATGTAACTTCTTGCTTAATTTAGCCATTATTTTTATAAAAGTTAACATGCTAGCTTATTTTTTCTAATTTTTCATAGGTATCCTTTTGCATTATCGAAAAGCTCCATGTATACAGTGGGGGCCCCTCATACGTGGCCTCACATTGTGGCGGCCTTGGTTTGGCTAATAGACTGCATCAAGGTATTTGATTTCTCATTTTAAATATATACATAGGAAAGATTTTTCCCCCCCCTCAGAATATTTCTTTTTCTCTCCCAATCTTGCTTTTACCAATTAGCTCCAAGTCTGAGTCAGTTTTCAGAGCATGTTTGGTTTTATGTTCTTCAAAATGTTACTACTTGAGTCCACAGGAGAGAAAGGGAAATATCCCAAAGACAAGGAGATCATTTGTTTTCATGAGGTTTTACAGCTAGAAACAAACAAAACCCCCCCCCCAAATTCAAACAACAACAACAATTAAAAAAAAAAAAAAAGGCAAAATAATGTCAGTAGAAGCTTCCCCCAAACATTTATCTCAGATTCCTCTGAGTCTTTTCTCCTCTCATATTTTATAATATTAAGAAGTGGTGGTTTGTTAGTAAATGACACCTTTACATAAGAGAAGTTTACTCAAGTCCATATTTCTAGTTTATATGATTTCAGATTGAAATTTTTTCAACCAAACCTCAGTTCAGAATTTTCAGTTCTTGTAGTAAGAGTCTTTTCTCCAGTTCTGGGGATCTGTTTGTGCCTCCATAAGGCTCACCTTCAACTTTGCAGAGTAGCAAGAGTTCTCACAAGGACCTTTGACATGGCGACAGAAACTGTCTTTATCTACCCTGATGACAGGTAGCAGATTCTGTTTTTCATCTTGGGCTATGCCCTGCATGTCTTCAGTCTTAATTAAATCTGATTGTCAAATGAGGCCTTGTCAAGTGAAGAAGAGGTAAAGGATGAGTTGACAGCTTGCCTGCATCCACTCTAGATACACAAGTACCTTTGGAACAAGAACGATAGGACAAGCAACTCTAGACTCAGGACAGTATCCCCACTCAGCAATCCTGTAAATGAGTGCTAGACTAAGAAAATTTATTGTTCTTTTATACTCCTAATGCATAGTTCATTTTTTTTAGAGCTCAGTGTTGATTATACTAGATATACATTGTATCTTTAGGTTTTATAGCAAATTCTTTTTAACTTTATTTTTAAAACAAGTTATAAAACAGATGTTCTGAAGTGGAATTTCTGTGCCTTAAAAACATTTAGGCATTTTCCTTCTGGCTTGTTAATTATAAACATCTGAATGTTTTGCTATAATTTATTACTTGCTATCACTTTCAGCTTNCTAGATATACATTGTATCTTTAGGTTTTATAGCAAATTCTTTTTAACTTTATTTTTAAAACAAGTTATAAAACAGATGTTCTGAAGTGGAATTTCTGTGCCTTAAAAACATTTAGGCATTTTCCTTCTGGCTTGTTAATTATAAACATCTGAATGTTTTGCTATAATTTATTACTTGCTATCACTTTCAGCTTAAATATTTGTTTAAATGAAGACTTTGTATTGTAAAATTCAACCTAAAGTACATTCTTAAACATTTTGAAGGAGTCAGTGCATAACATTTGAGTGCCAGAATTAAGTTCATTTAAGAGAAATCATTATTACTGGCTTAGCTTTTATGGCAGTTCTGTTTTCAATTCTCAAAATTATGTTAAAATGTGTAGCAGTACATATGTTCTCAGTGGCCTACTACTAACAGTGTAAAAGGTCACCATATTTTTCTCTATTATTGTTTAGTCAGTCAGCCATGTCCAACTCTTTTGTGACCCCATGGACGACTCTTTTCATGGGATTTCCCAGGGAAGAATGCTAGAGTAGATTACCATTCCATCCTCCAGGAAATCTTCCCGACCCAGGGCTTGCACCTAGGTCTCCTGCATTGGCAGGCGGGTTCTTTGCGTGAACCACCAGGAAAGCATAGTTTTCTTTGTAGAATAGAGCTAAATATGGATCCCGCAGTCCATGGGGTCGCTAGGAGTCAGACACCACTAAGCAACTTCACTTTCACTCTTCATTTTCATGCATTGGAGAAGGAAATGGCAACCCACTCCAGTGTTCTTGCCTGGAGAATGGCAGGGACGGGGGCGCTGCCGTCTCTGGGGTAGCACAGAGTCGGACATGACTAAAGCGACTTAGCAGCAGCATCCTTTTTTAATCCTAAGGGACTTAATTATTAAACTGTGAAAAGGGTTATATTGTAAGGTTTAAAAGAATAACCTCTCAAGAGACTTTATCATGCAATAATGTAAATGCTTCTAAAAATGACACTGAAAACAAGTTTGTCAAAACTTGAAAAATGTGTTTTTCTCATAAAGTTAATCAGTTTAATATGTTTGTATACTGAACAGTTACATAATGCCATGAAAGAAAGCTCACCTTTATTTGATGATGGACAGCCTTGGGGAGAAGAAACTGAAGATGGAATTATGCATAATAAGGTACCTTACTTTACCATAAACATTAGTCTTCTGATATTATTTACTAAGTGTGTCATTATTGAAATTAACATAGTCTTCTGTAGAACTTGTCTTTTTTGCTTCCTGAAAATCTAAACTTTATTTTTAGAAATACTAGTCAATGGACGTACTCTTGGATTCACACTATAATTTCCTAAAAATAAATAAGCACAGAAATTTGGAAATGTTAAGTAAAAAAGGCAATTAGAATTAAAACTTAACATGTTATTCTTTATGTGTAGATATATTTCTTTTTCTCCCCTTTTAGAATGAAGATAATCAATACTGGCATCGTTACTCTAATATATTTTTTTTGTTGACACAAAGCATAAAAGACTGGGTCTTAAAATAGATGGCATGTGGGTATTTTGTTTGTTTTGTTTTGACCATTTTAGCTAGGGTAGTTGCCACTTCTAAAAGTGACTGAGATAAAATAGATAGTCTAAATTGGTTCCCAGACGGTAGACAGTCCTTTAATGGAGCCTAAACTCTGTAACAAACTCTGCCCTCTTTCCTAAAACACACAAATTTATGTATCCAGGTGGAGCAAACAGCCACCCCAAGGAATAAATTTATAGTATTGAGATTGAGCATCAGTTTCCCCCAGCTTATATACAAGACCAATCACTATGCGTTTCCCTAAGATGAAAGATAAACATCCTGTGTTCTAATTCTGTTCTTCACCTTCTGGCACATTTGTCATAAAAAGAAAGTAGAAATAGCCTCAACCTCATCTTTTATTACTACCTAGGGAGTGGTTCAAATTCAAAGGTAAATGCACTGACTGCCATTGTGTGGCCTAGTTGTTTGTTTGTTTTAGACTTAATATTTCATTGGTGATCCCTGCTAGAAAAGCAGCTAGAAAGCCTCTGATCCTCTTGAGAGAATTCTCTTCCCATGTTGCAATATGTGTGCTAGACGAAATATATTATACCTCAGTTTTATAACACCTATTAAATTAATTAAATATTATTTTCTTGAGAGTCATCCTAAAGGTTAAACCAGTCAAAGTTATTCCTGCTATCTTAGCTGTTATTTTAGATGCCAGTATATATAAAGAAGCACTTTGGAAATTACAAAGTACTATTTTTAAGTTATTTTAATTTTACATTAAAAATTAATTTTTAATTTAATTTAAAAGAATTACCAAAATACCAAACTTCACCAGGTTCTGAGTCTCCGCTTTGTGGATCTAGAGACTCGGTTGTTTTTTTTTAAACCTTCAAAATCAAAATCAACCAAACTTAAGAAAACTGATTTACTCTTAACCAAATTCACATCCGAAGAGGAATGAAAATCTATTTATTTCCCCCAGTGATCCATTTTTCCAGTTACAGGAATACTCATGCCACCTATTCAGGGTACCCCTTCCGTATCAACCAAGTAATGAGAAGGTTGCTTAGTAAGCAGAGCATCAGGGCAGAGGGAATTGGTTTGTCTTAAGGGATGCTGACTTCATCTGACTGTGGAAAATTCTTATCAGCTCTCCTTGCCTCCTAACAAAGGATACATCCTCAGTGACCAGAACACCTCAGAACTGCAAAATGGAGTGTTACTTTCCCTTGGATAAATATCAAGTGCTAATATTCTACTGTTGAGATCTCCACTAACCTTGCCATTTTTTTAACCTGAAGTTACAGTGTAAATTATAGCCTTTATTAATTATATTCTGGCTTTCATAGTCAAATCTTGTCAGATTAATTAGATTTAAATGATTAGCAGTTCATAAATTTTTTATTATCCCCAAAGATGCTTCAGTTCAGTTCAGTTGCTCAGTAGTGTCCGACTCTGCGACCCCATGAATCTCAGCACGCCAGGCCTCCCTGTGCATCACGAACTCCCAGAGTTTACTCAAACTCAAGTCCACCGAGTCGGTGATGCCATCCAGCCATCTCATCCTCTGTCGTCCCCTTCTCCTCCTGCCCCCAATCCCTCCCAGCATCAGAGTCTTTTCCAGTGAGTCAACTCTTCACATGACCTGGCCAGAGTACTGGAGTTTCAGCTTTAACATCATTCCTTTCAAAGAAATGCCAGGGGTGATCTCCTTCAGAATGGACTGGTTGGATCTCTTTGCAGTCCAAGGAACTCTCAAGAGTCTTCTCTTACACCACAGTTCAAAGCATCAATTCTTCAGCACTCAGCTTTCTTCACAGTCCAACTCTCGCATCCATACATGACCACTAGAAAAACCATAGCCTTGACTAGATGGACCTTTGTTGGCAAATTAATGTCTCTGCTTTTGAATATGCTATCTAGGTTGGTCATAACTTTTCTTCCAAGGAGTAAGGGTCTTTTAATTTCATGGCTGCAATCACCATCTGCAGTGATTTTGGAGCCCCCCAAAATAAAGTCTGACACTGTTTCCACTGTTTCCCCATCTATTTGCCATGAAGTGATGGGACCAGGTCCCATGATCTTCGTTTTCTGAATGTTGAACTTTAAGCCAGCCTTTTCACTCTCCTNTCACCATCTGCAGTGATTTTGGAGCCCCCCAAAATAAAGTCTGACACTGTTTCCACTGTTTCCCCATCTATTTGCCATGAAGTGATGGGACCAGGTCCCATGATCTTCGTTTTCTGAATGTTGAACTTTAAGCCAGCCTTTTCACTCTCCTCTTTCACTTTCATCAAGAGGCTTTTTAGTTCCTCTTCACTTTCTGCCATAAGGGTGGTGTCATCTGCATATCTGAGGTGATTGATATTTCTCCCGGCAATCTTGATTCCAGCTAGTGCTTCTTCCAGCCCAACGTTTCTCATGATATACTCTGCATAGAAGTTAAATAAGCAGGGTGACAATATACAGCCTTGACGTACTCCTCTTACTGTTGTTCCATGTCCAGTTCTAACTGTTGCTTCCTGACCTGCATATAGGTTTCTCACATTTGCATTAATAAGCATCATCTCACCTTCTCAAAACCCTTCTCTGAAGTTATGGGCTTTTCTGGTTTTGGGTTTTTTTTTACCATTTACTAAATAACACCTGTATTCAAATTTAAGTGTTCTTTTAATCCTCATTATTCACTTTAGAAGTAGCAGACTGAGTAAATCTGTGCACCATAATTAATGATATTCCGTAGGTTTGTGTCTCATTTACAGTTCATGTAACCACTTGGTATTCCTGACTTTCATTATTTTCATTCATATTTAAATTTTCACTTAGAAAAGTGAAACTAAATAAAGATTCACGACTGAGTTTTTAAATCTGCTTCACCCAATCAGCTGTTTTTGGACTACACCATAAAATGCTATGAAAGTTTCATGACTGGCGCTGACAGCTTTGACGAGATGAATGCAGAGCTGCAGTCCAAGCTGAGTAAGTGCTTTTGCTCCTAACGTGCTGGTGTGTAGCTTATCTTACTATGCCGAATGTTTATGTGAGCTCCTCACTTCGAATGTATTTAGATACCTCCTTATTTTTATTATAACTGCTTCTTTGGTGGAGAGAAATAAAGGATGTCCTTGCTTTATTATTTTAATAAGTAAAGTACCAGTTAGTGAAAAGATCTATGGTCTCCCATAATTCATGTCAGAAAGTTAAGGGGCCATTGTATTTCCAAAGAAAGAAATTATTTTTCCACTCAGCTATGATCTAGTGACATTCAGAACTTACTGGCTAACTTTTAAAAAATGTTCCATAGGTATTTTACATTGTTTTCCTTTTTTTATAATAGTCATATATAAAATGCCAGAGTGGTAGGTAAAACAGGTAAGTTTAAGATGTGTAAAGCTATCCTGCAGAGACTATAGAATCATTCAGAACAGAAGGATACCCTGCCACTCTCAGCCCCCAAAATGAAAGCATTCTCTTGTGTATCCGTGGACTATACCTTTCTGGAGAACAGTGAGGACGGTTTCAGTGTGTCCACATGAGAAAGGGAGCAAGCAGAGTATATGATGTTGGGCTTCTTTTTAAAGAGGAAAATTCATAGTGATCTAAAACCAAAAGCACTAGTGACTTCTTTGCTATTTCAGTTATAATTAAGCATATAAATTATATTCATCTATTCATTAAATGAGCACACTGTGTGCCGCCCACCATGTCAGCACCAGGGATACATTAATGAGTGAGAGAAATCTCTGCCCTCATGAGCTTGCATTCTATTAGACAGAGACAATAATCAAATGAACAATAAGTCAGATGGTGGTAAGTGCTACAGAGGAAAGTGAAGCAGGGCTGGGAGGCAGAGAGTGCAGTGGACCGCAGGGAGGGATTGCAGTTTTACAGATGGTAGAAGGTCCTTCACTGAGAGGGTTTCAAGTAGAGACTAGAGGAAGTAAGAGAGAGCAATGGTAAAAACCTGGGGAAGAATTTTCTAGGCAAATCTGAGACCTTATGAAATTTTGGGGTTTTTTTTCTCCAGAGGATTTATTTAACGTAGATGCTTCCAAGCTGGAATCATTAGCAGCAAAAAACAGAGCATTGAATGAACAAATTGCAAGATTGGAGCAAGAAAGAGAAAAAGAACCGGTTAGTAAACATGCTTATCTTAAATAGGCTTACACACTTACTGACACTATTAGATCTCCATGGAGAAAACTAGCTGTTTCTTTATATAAAGAAACGGCTATATGGAGAAAAAAAATTTTTTTTTGCATTAGGAAATGCATTAGCAAAATAAGCTTCTTAAAAGTTAGGTTTTTTTAATATAGGCTACAACTCCTAATGAAAACATGTTTGGTCTCCCTAAAGCTTTGTTTTCCCTTGTGATCTATTGGTCTTGGACTAATGGTGTTCAGAATATGATGAAAGAATCTTATCTACTTACATCAGACCAAAAGGATCTTTAGAACAAGGTCCCCATGTCACATACCTCATGGGAGCACCAATAAGAGGTCCTGAGCTTTGTAATCCGTGGAAAGAGAATGATAATCAACGAGTTTGTATAATATATTGTATGCTGAGGGCTTTCTAAAAGCTAAATGATGATATCCAGATATCTAATGTTATTTTGTGTATTATGATACTGAAATGTTCTATAAAGTAACAGATTTTTAAATGTTTATGCTTTTTCATTCTGGCCCTTGACTTCTTCTATCCCAAATTGGCTTCTGAAAAATACTCCTTTCAATTGGGTAATAACAGTAAACTCCCCTTTTAGTTCTTTTTGACTCCCTCTAAAAATGAAAAGAAAACTCTAATTTACCTTTCTTTAAGATGAATTTGAATATTGCTTTACTTTCAAGTAAAGTATGAAATGATTATTGACAAGAGTAACTAACTTATTCTTTTCCTTTTAAAGAATCGTCTAGAGTCATTGAGAAAACTGAAAACTTCTTTACAAGCAGATGTTCAGAAGTATCAGGCATACATGAGCAATTTGGAGTCTCATTCAGCCATTCTTGACCAGAAAGTGAATGGTCTCGATGAAGAAATTTCTAGAGTAGGTAAGCACAACTAGTGCTGAAAGTTCATTTAGACTGGGGTGGGAGCATACATGGGACTTAGCGCATATAGAGCAGTCTTTGTCATCGATATCTTTCTGCCTCTTAATGGTAAGTGTTGGTAACAGGCCACCAAGTTTTTAGTGACTTCTGTATTCGTTTCCTGAGGTTGCTATAACAAATTACCACAAACTTGGTGACTTAAAACAGTGGAAATTTATCCACTCACAGAAGGCTAGAGGCTGGAAATTGGCAGGGCCACACCTTCTCTGAAGACCCTGTGGGAGAGCCCATTGCTTGCCTATTCCAGCTTCTGGAATCCGACAACATTCCTGAGACTGGCCACGCCACTCCAGTCTCTGCCTGCATCCACACACTGCCTTCTCTGTGTGCATGTGTCGATTCTGTCTGTGTTAATTCCTCTCTACCTGTCTTTTCAGAACATTTATGACCTTTCGGGCCCACTTCAATAATCCAGGATAATCTCCTTACTGCAAAATACTTAATCACATCTGTGAAGACTCCTTGTCCAAATAAAGTATTGATTACAAATTCCAGGGTCTGGGACTTCACATCTTTGGGTGACCATGATTCAACCTTCTATACCTTCTAACATGTTTTCAGATACCTGACTTTTTGAAGCCAAGAGGGACCTAATCTAAGAACATGTGCTGCCTGAACATAAACATATCTTCAATTCCACCCTGTAATCAATATGCCAGGTTTTTAAATCTTTACCAGCCTCAGTCTGCTATATTTACCTTATCCTCTATCACTATCACTACCTCCTAGGCTTACTCCACAGCTTAACCTGATTGGAAATAACATGAAAAGATGCTATAAAATCCCAACTAAAGAAAGTTTGTTTATATCTTGTGTGCTCCTAACCTTGGCTTCATAAACAGATATAGATCTTAATCATAAAACTGAAAATGCTGTGGCCCATGAATTGCTTCTATGGGATGCTTCTATGGTGCCAAAAGTAGCACAGAGAAAGATGTCCACACATCACAGAGCCATTGGCTGGCAGTTTACAAAATAAATAGCTATGTGGACCTACTTTACTATTTTCCCAGGTCTCTGCCTAGTTTGACTTTATTCTTTTAAGGGTTTTATGGCTGTGTCTGTCTCATGTAGGAATTATGTAAATACTCCTTAGGATATTTGATTTAACTCTTATTCTTTGGAATATTGATCATCTATTAAATTAAGGACAGTAATTATCTGTCCTCAATAAGTAAATTGATTTATTTTTTTCCAAGTAAGTCTGATTACATATATTAGCTTTGCTCTACATCAACTATTTAAATAGTTCACACTTGACCACTAATATTTGTTCTCCATAATGACAAGGAAATTTAGACATCTTAATCAACGAGAATTGAAGGAACTTAATTTATTTATTTTGCAATGCAGAACTAGAATGTGAAACAATGAAACAGGAGAATTCTCGACTACAGAATATTGTTGACAACCAGAAGTACTCGGTTGCAGACATTGAGAGAATAAATCATGAAAGAAATGAATTGCAACAGACCATTAATAAATTAACCAAGGACCTAGAGGCTGAACAGCAGCAGCTGTGGAATGAGGAGCTGAAATATGCCCGAGGCAAAGAGGCGGTATGTCTTACCATTCCCAGAGCAAGCACCTCATCAGAATTTACCTTTGCAAAGGTCCATCCCAATTTAGAAGAACTGAGTGGGTAGAATAAATTGGCTAAAGAGCTAAAATTTTTCACCATTGACATTTTACTAAAAACAGACTCATCCCTTCATGTCAATTCAGTAACAGCCCAATTTCTCGGTCATACTTAAGATAGCCTGTATTTTCCAATAGTGAACCAAGAAATGAACAGAAAATGTCTCTAAGGCCGTGGAAATAGTTTTCATAAGTCCCAGGCCAATTATTCTAGAAGTGGACATGTGTCACTTCTTCATTTACGTCCTCACTGCTCAGACACGTGTTTAACATCTGCTGTGTACCACTTACCATCTCAGGTGCAGAGGGAGGATAAAAAGACACAGGAACTTAAGAAACTCCCGTTCTAGTTGACATTTCTCTACCATGAGAGCAGACCTCCACTGCATACTGAGGAAGCCTGTAGTACACATGAGCAAGATTTTGGTGTGCGTAGTGTAGGGTGATGGATGCGGTGGTTTTCAGAAAGGCTTCCTTGCAGCCTGAGCTGAATTGGGAATGTGAGGAGGGAGGATTAGCCTGGCCAGGTTGGGGAGCCAGCAAGTGGTGTGTGTGGGGAAGTTAGGGAGGAAGCAGAACCGGGCACAGTGCTGTCCTGAGCTTTCCATGTGGCTAGAGCCTAACAGCAAGGGATGCAGCATGAAGATGAGACCCAAGGATAAGAAAGACCAGATGGTAAACATCGTTTTCATGTTTAGAAGCTCAGATTTTATCCTGAAAGCTCCAGGAAGCAGACGATTAATACGTTAAATACATAAGATCGCATTTCAGAAAGATCTCATTTTTGATAATGTGAAAAATGGATAGAAGGAAGCAACGCAGTCAGATAATCTGTGGGAAGTAATTGGTAGAAATTACAGGCTGAAGTTTAGATAATGCTAGTGGAGATTCAAAGAAATGGGTGGACTCTGTCTGCTTAGGAAGTAGAATGAATAAGGAGATGAAAAGAAGGGAGCCAACACCAGGGTCTGGTTTGAGTGATGGGGCAGGAAGTAGAATGAATAAGGAGATGAAAAGAAGGGAGCCAACACCAGGATCTGGTTTGAGTGATGGGGCAGGCAATGAGTAGTAGTATTCACTTAGGAAAAGAAGAGAGAAGTTGGCAGTCAGGAGTGGAGATGGTAAGCTAGACCTGTTGTGCCCATGCAGCATTTAAATGGAAATATCTTACAGACTATTTTACATGGGCCTGTATTGCAGCATTAAATACCTAGGTTTGCAGTACAGATTTGGTAAAAATCTGTATATATTGTCATTGGAGCCACGGGGTAGACAAATCCACCAAGGAAAAATACAGAGGAGGAAGATAGAGCTCTGGGAACACCAGCGCATTGGGAGTGGACAGAGGCCGCTAAGAAAGGCCTGAAAGGAAGTAGGTTCTCCGCTCCCCTACCCGGGATTGAATCTGCATCCCCCGTATTGGAAGGGCAGGGCTTCCAGGGAAGTCCCAGAAGGCATTGTCTTTTAAAAAAGGCTCCTTTAAGTATCTATGTTTGCCTATGGGGGCAGTGCGGGTTTTTCACCCTGATCATATTGTGAAGTTCATTATAAGCATAATGAAACAGTTTATTGGTCAGGTTTTAACTGTTTTACATTATTAAAAATCTGTATTTTACACAGCTGTGTATGCACAATTCAGCCTGAACAATAAGCACTGCCTCATTTTTTGAGCCATTTCAGCAGAGTTTTGCTTTGCCTTAATTATCTGTGCTCCCTCGTACTCCTGACTTGCTCATCTCTGTCCCTGTGTATAAAAGAGAAAAATATGCATTTCTAAGAAACAGCCAGTGATGGTAATCACAAAGGTCTTTGAACCTAGAATTTGGTAAACCTTTATTGTAGCCCTGGGTTTGCCAGCACATGTTTATGTGACCTCAGCACAACATATGACTTCTCAGAGCCTCAGTTCCCTTATTTACAAACTGAAGTGTGATTAGACCAGGTTGGTGAACCTGAAATGTC
This sequence comes from Oreotragus oreotragus, assembly GCA_006410675.1. Lineage (NCBI taxonomy): Eukaryota > Metazoa > Chordata > Mammalia > Artiodactyla > Bovidae > Oreotragus > Oreotragus oreotragus. The sequence continues at coordinate 17,862 of SJYX01023762.1, forward strand.
ACTTCAACAGTTATTAGCACATTTTGTCTTTCAAGCACTGTGTGGGAAAGGGGAAGTTGTGAATCTCTAGACTAGGTGAACTCTGTTTAACTAGCTCAGACTAGCTGTATGAGTGCTCCTTTTGATTTGGAGGATCAGGCTGAAAGAAGAAAATTACCTAGGAAGTGGGTAAGCAGTGGCCTAATGAGGGGCCAGTTGGGCCATGGTCAGTGAGAAGAAAACCTTAGGGTACTGAGTAGGAGAGATTAAAGAATGGAGGCGCACTACTAAAGTCCAGCATAAAGAGTCCACCCCTTAGTTTTCTTTCCAGACTAATTTGTATCCCACCCGCCACCTCTGACTGGGAGTCCCCTTCTGGAGCTCTTTGCTGAGATGGGCATTGAGGCTACCTCCAGACTCTTCAGTAGAAATGTGTCTGAGCTGGCTGGGGGAAGGACAAATGTGTCTCCTTCTGCTGTCCCCACAGTCTGGCAGGATGGAGCGCATGGCCTTGTGAAAACTGCTTTATTACAGCAGCAAAATCCTAGTGAAAAACAGTAATTCCTAGGATTATTTAGTATGAGACCAGAGAGAACTCCATACCTTACTCATCCCTGGAGAGCTACTATATTACAAATTATAGTAATTGAAATTATTTCCTGATTTATTAATATAAAACTTAAATTTTGCATATAAGAGTTGCTTTTAAGTTTTTGGAAATTGAATATTATTTAAGCACGTTCTGATAGGTACTTTTGCCCTTGCCTTCTTTCAAAGTATTCATTTTATAGATGGTAACTATATGAAACGGGGAAGGCAATGGCACCCCACCCCAGTACTCTTGCCTGGAAAATCCAATGGACGGAGTAGCCTGGTGGGCTGCAGTCCATGGGGTCGCTAACAGTCGGACAGACTGAGCGACTTCACTTTCACTTTTCTCTTTCATGCATTGGAGAAGGAAATGGCAACCCACTTCAGTATTCTTGCCTGGAGAATCCCAGGGATGGGGGAGCCTGGTGGGCTGCCGTCTATGGGGTCACACAGAGTCGGACACGACTGAAGTGACTTAGCAGCAGCAGCAGCAACTATATGAAAACAAATTACCTAGATTCTGCAGGTTCATTTATTTCATCAGATACTGAGTACTCTATGCCAAGTACTGTTAAGGGATGCAGCTGCCCTCATGGAGCGTGCTTTCAGGTAATGTAGATGAACACATGAATAATCTCTCTCAGGTAAAGGGTAAAGTAAAAGGGTAGAGAGAAATTGGGGGTGTTGTTTTAGAGGGAAAGCCTTCTGATGATGTAATTTGAACATAATCCTGAAGGGAGGGAAGAATACCAGGAAATGTGGAATACGTTAGTAAAATATTTTTATCAAAACAGTTGAAATAATATTCAGAGACTTGAGTGACTACAGTTCGCTCATTTTAAATAAATGAAATGTTTTATTTTGTACATTGCCAAAGCCAAGGTTTGTTTCTGTTTCATAATTTCTCTGTCTGGTACTTTAAAAAGTGAATTTTAGTTAATACCTCAACATGGGACTTTTATTCCAAACTCCTTGTCAGATAAATGGAAGAACAGTAGTATTTTGTTGTTATTTAGTCACTAAGTCATGTCTGACTCTTTGTGACCCCATGGGCTGCAGCATGCCAGACTTCATTGTCATTCACTGTCTCCCAGAGTTTGCTCAAACTCACGTCCATTGAGTTAGTGATGCTGTCTAACCATATTGCTTACTAATTAATTATGGTGTTAAAACTATCTTAAAATTGAGTGTGAATAAAATCTTTCATTCTTTATATTTTAAAACTGCTACTGTTACTACTAAAAATGCCAACTTTAAAACTAATAAAAAACACATAATCTTGAGTAAAGCCACAAAAATAAAAAAGCCAATTGAAAACCATATGGAATGGAACTGTTTCAGTATTTCTTTTTGTGTTCTCTTCTTACAGATTGAAACACAATTAGCAGAGTATCATAAACTGGCTAGAAAATTAAAACTTATCCCTAAGGGTGCTGAAAATTCCAAAGGTTATGACTTTGAAATTAAGTTTAATCCTGACGCTGGTGCCAACTGCCTTGTCAAATACAGAGCTCAAGTTTATGTACGTAATCGTGAGTACTTCAGAAGGGTTTTTAAGTGATATGATTGATGTCTGCTCATAATATTTATAACTAACAGTTTAAACTTCACCAGGTCCATAACTCAGGACTAAATGTAGAAATACAACACTGAAACTTGCCTTCTTTCTTCCTGGCAGTAGACGTCTGCTCTCTGTTGTACCTTACTCTTCGAATTATAAAGCCTCATCTTCCCTCTCTTTCTCTAAAAGATTTGATTATATATAAAGTAGATGCAAGGATTATTAAGACAAAAATGAGACCTGATGCTTGCTTTCAAGTTGCTACTACTCATCTCAAGGGAGAAAGACAAAATACTTTATACATGCTTTATTAGAAGTCTTTACAAGATATACTAACAAGATCAGTTCTTCTCAATTGAGAGAAGTCTCTACAGCAATGGTGAACCCGGAATGAAATCTTCAAAGGTGAGATATTTATGGGGTGATCTGTGGAAAGGTTTCAGGCACAAGGACACACAGGAAGGCATGAGTATAGCAGAGCATTAAGTACCACCAGTGGCCAATAATGAGAGTACTGTACATAATTTTCAAATATGGCCAAGGATGTAATTTGAGGAAGAAAAATTTTAAGTGCCTCCCAAAATGTTAATTTTCAAAATAGTTTTTAATATAAGAATGTCAAAGTCTAAAACTGTGTGTTTTTTTCTCTTAAGAATCATTCATTCATTCCGTGAATTATTTATTATCAATTATGTTCCATACCAGCTAGATGCTGAGATGAAATACCCAGAAAGAGGAATTCCCTGGTGGTCCAGTGGTTAGGATTCAGCATTTTCACTGTCAGGTCCAGGTTAAATCTCAGGTTGGGGGACTAAAATCTCTCGAGCTGCACAGTACACCAAAAAAAAACACATGTAAAGATACAGTCCCTACTTTCCATATTGCAGATTATTGGCAGACAGATTTTGATTAAATATAAGCTCATTTTCAATAGAAAAAAATGCATCCAATGAACATTTAATGTTTTACTCTAATGTTTCTCGAACAGCTGCTTGGTAGGTAGTCAGATAGAGTTTACTCACCTGTATTTTGAGTAGTTTGATGTGTTAGTGCAAGAAAACAATTTCTGGATCAAATTACTGTAAAAAAGATTACCCAATGCAAAAAAGAATGTATATGCTCAGAAAAGAAGAATCTTTTCTTTGCCCCCTGGAAATAGTTTTACATAATAATAGGACAATAAAAATAGCATCAAGAAGATGCAACCCCAACTGTCTACCAATAAATAGTATTTGGAGAAAGGTTCTTAAAGAGATTAAAAAGGCAACTGCATCCTTCAAAAAAGAACAGCCAAAATTTAAAACTCAGCAAAGATTTCAAAAGACCTACTGAAAACATAGTAGGGTTTTGAAAACATGTAGAGTTTTCTTTTGGAGCGATGAAATCGTTATAGAATGAGAGTACCTTGTGAATGCACTAAATGCCATGGAGTTGTGGGTGAGAGAACGCCTCCCTCCTGCCTCCCAGTTTTGGCAAGCCAACTTGAGCAATCACCAGCTGGAAAACCGTGGCCACTGAGAAATCCTGGGACATATGACAAAGGCAGGCGTAAGCTAAGCTTTCTTACCTTGTCAGCCTCCTAGACCTCAGACTGAAAAAGCCAGTGGAAGGGAAAGTGGTGAGAGCCCCTTTTCTCTCACTCTTCTGTTAAGTCCTGCCACAGGAACTCAGGAAAAGTAGACAGGGAAATTGCCCTCTCCCTGACAGGATCCAGATCTTCCTCATTCCTTCTGCAGCCTCAGTCCTACTTTGCACGGCTTCTTCATCCAGTCCTTGTTGGTGGACAGTCGTCATGTTTCAAGTCTTCTGCTATTACAACAGAGTTAGAATGAGAAGCAAAAAAATGAAGAAGAAATAAAATTATAAGGCTAAAGAATTGGAAAGGATTAAGGGGAAAACGATGCATCTAGAGAACAGAGCATAAAAATAAAAACTACATATAATTTGTTTTCAAGAAAGATAACATTAAACTACATGTACTTAAAGAATGTTTATGCAGTAGCAGTGAATTTCCAGACTAGAGAAACCAATCTAGAATTTTGCAAGTATTCAAAACCAAAAGCAAATTACAGCTATAGTTATGGAAATTCCAGTAAAATTAATTTTATTTTCCTATTGATGGTGTAGTAACTTAGATTTAAAACACCGTGGTTTCACTTCTTTTCTCCAAAGATTCCTCATGAGAGAACTTTTGGAATTATATGTAACCGGCATTCCTATGTGTTTTATAGGCGCCACTCAAGGAACTCTTGAACCAAACTGAAGAAGAAATTAATAAAGCTCTAAATAAAAAGATGGGTTTAGAGGATACTTTAGAACAAGTAAGTAATGAAACAGTTGTTATAAACAAACATAATGTTTTGTGGTTTCCAATTGCTAAGGAATGGATTTTTAATAAAATATGAAAAATGAGAGGTATACCCTTGACCTAGAAACACTTGAAGTAACTTTTTAAGTAACTTAAACATTCTAAGCTTCACATATCATTAATGATGAAGTGATATGAAACTGAGTAAATCTCCCTTTTTTTCTAAAGTTAAATCACCTCGTATAACTTGAGGTGATTTAGTAATACTCCTTTTTATAGTAAAAGGAAATTGAGATGACTACCTTAGAAGTGAGTATATATCATTTGCAGTTAGACGCTAACTAGCTATGATAGATAAGAGACTTCCGTTTACCAGATTCTTCATTCAGGACCATGGAATTAAGGGAGATTCAACTTTAAATGCCTATAAATTCTGTTTCTTAAAGTAGGTTGAGAAAATTCCTGCTTCTGAGATACTTGAAACATACAATCACCAATATAGCTGAGAAAGAAGACTATTGTATTCAATAACCTTTAGGGTAGGGTAGACTTTGTTATAGTTGATTAAGAAAAGTTAAAAACTCTTCAAATACAAACAAAAGGTATTATTTACATGGTTAAACACTGTGGTCTGTAGCCCGCCAGGCTCCTCTGCCCAAGGGGATTCTCCAGGCAAGAATACTGGAGTGAGTTGCCTTGCCCTCCACTAGGGGATCTTCCTAACCCAGGGATCAAACCCTGGGTTCCCCACATTGCAGGCGGATTCTTTACTGTCTGAGTCACCAAGGAAGCCCATTTGTTTATGTAACACCAAACAATTAAAGCAACCCCCTAGCTAATTCAACTCTTTGAGAACTAATGTGTTCTGGCTAACAGATTTTAAGATATAAAAGAAATCCTATCTTTTCTGAGAATAGAAGCTTGTTAATTTTTTCTCATCTGAAAATAAAATCTATGCATTTCACAAATAACTTTGAAAGTAACACACACTTTTTTTATGTTAACAAATTTTCATCAATACTTACTTTGTATTAGAAAGAATTTTTCACACCTCCCACACCTAGAAAAAGTTGTTAAATAAGTGAAGAGTTTTATGATACTGTTGTTACTATAATTTAGGGTTTCTACAAATGTATGGGTTTTGTGACTTATCACAGTGTGGGGAAAATATAAGAATTAGGACTGCTTTAACGGGTGTGCCCCAGTGGTGATGGTTATTTGAGGTGAAGTGATAGCCCCCTTCAGTACAATTTCTCTCTGGATGGAGTGGGCAGTAAACCTGAAGACTGAAAAAAGTATGAATTTCAAGCAATAGGAGCCTCTTGACTGAAATCTGTTTCAGACTACTTGAAACTTTTTAAAGGCTATAGGGCAGGAAAATTTGGGCAGGGTAGGGAGGCAATTATGAAATGCCTACTATAGTTTAGGCACCATGTCAGTGTCCCAAAGATCAATATAACCAAAGCTTATGTGAAACAAAGTCCCATTTCGAGAAGACTAACATATGCTATTATGCTAATCAGATTTGCTTTTTTTTTTTTCTGCAAGACTCCTTGGTTCATAGAATAAAGTGACTGAGAGGGAAGGCAACTGAAATTAAGAGGTTAAGCTGTAGTACTCAAGTAGGAAATTATGGAAATGAAGGGAGGAAACGAAGAAAGGGACAGGTTGAAGAAATATTAAGGAGGCAGGACCCAAGCATTTTATGGCTGAATGAATGCTAGGAGAGAAAGGAGGAGCAGCAGCGACTTCCGTTTTTCTGGGGTGAGCAACAAAAATTAGAAAGAAAATGAGGCTAGGAGTGTCCAGGGCAGTGTAGGAGATGTTGAGCTTGCTTTCCATGAGAGGCAACCAAAAGGAAGCTGAAGCAATAGACTGAAAACATAAAGGGATACTGGCTCTGAAGCCAGGGGTGTGGGTGCCATTTCTTAGGATGTGTAGAAGAAAGTGGCAAAAGATTGGCAAAGGAAGGAAGCAGACAGAATAGTTGGAGAATAATCAGAGAAGAGGGAGGATACACTGTAAAAGCCAAGTAAAGAAGAAAGAGTGACCCTAACTAAACTTACTGTGGTAAAGAGTTCACAGTACATGAGAAGGAAGTGAGAGGGGTTCCCGTGGTGGCTCAGACAGCAAAGAATCTGCCTGCAATGCAAAAGACCCAGGTTCAAGCCCTGGGTCAGGAAGATCCCCTGGAGAAGGGAACCCACTCCAGTATTCTTGCCTGGAGAATTCCATGGACCAAAGAGTTCACAATGTATACATAAATCATCTTGCTGTACGTCTTAAACCCATGCAATGTATTTTTTTTAATTGAAGGATAATTGCTTTATAGTATTGCCTTGGTTTCTACCAAACATTGATGTGAAACAGCCATAGGTCTACCCATGTAAACCCATGCAACATTATATGTCAATTATATCTCAATAAAACTAGAAAAAAAGGGAATGATCAGTGATGTCATATGCATCAGAGACTTAAAAACTGAAACTTTTTAACTTTTATAGTCGATTAACAATGTGATAGTTTCAGGTGAACAGCAAAGGGACTCAGCCATATACATACATGTATCTATTCTCCCCCAAAACTCCCCTCCCATCCAGTCTGCCACATAGCAATGAGTTCCCTGTGCTATACAGTAGGTCCTTGTCGGTTTCTGTTTTAAGTATAACAGTGTATACATTGAGTTCAGTTCAGTTCAGTCGCTCAGTCGTGTTCGACTCTTTGCGACCCCATGAATCGCAGCACGCCAGGCCTCCCTGTCCATCACCATCTTGCGGAGTTCACTCAGACTCACGTCCATCGAGTCAGTGATGCCATCCATCCATCTCATCCTCGGTCGTGTATACATGCCCATCCCAAACTCCCTAACTATCCCTTCCCTCCATCCTTCCCCTCAGCAACCTCAAGTTCATTTCTAAGTTTGTGAGTCTGTTTCTGTTTTGTAAGTTCATTTGTATCATTTCTTTTCAGATTCCACACTTAAGAGATGTCATAAAATATTTCTCCTTCTGTCTGACTTCACTCAGTATGACAGTCTCTAGGTCCATCCTTGCTGCTGCAGATGGCATTATTTCATTCTCTTTAATGGCTGAGTAATATCCATGGGGTGTGTGTGTGTGTGTGTATATATATATATATACACACACATTACATTTTCTTAATCCATTCCTGTGTCTATGGACATTTAGTTTACCTCCACGTCTTGGCTATTGCAAACAGTGCTGCAATGAACATAAGATTACCAAAACTATTTTTTGATTTGACAAGTAGTTTAACCAAGTTAAGATGGCATAAGATAAAATAGCAGTTTGAAATAGTAAAGATTAAACAGAATAGCAAAACTAATCAATCTGATAAGTACTTTAAAATAATTCCCAAAACCATTCAAGAAAAAATGAGAAATGGATACACTATAAATGTGGAGGAAATTTACTTAAATTATGAAGTAATACAAAAATCTATATTTAAGAAATTTTGCTTATAAGACTAGTTTAACCCTTATACCACAAAGATACCACAAAAGAAGAAAAACCAATCACACTTATGGATATAAGTATAAAGTTTAAATATTAGCAGTTAAAATTTATTTAGCAAGTATTTTTTTAAGAGTGCTATATATGCCTGTACTATAATCGGTGTTGGTGATACAATATTTTTCTTTGCAAATTCTTACTTGTTTGGAAAGGTGGGCATGAAAACAGTTTTAACAAATTCATAAGATTTTTGGAGTATAAATACAGCATGTTGTGGATTCTCAATACTCCTACCTAAGGTAAGCATAAGTTCTTTCTGAAGGAGGTGGTAGATGAGCTGAGTTGTGAATAATAAGTAGGAGTTGGCCAGTGGATACACAAAAGGATACAAAAACAGACAAACATACCTGCCTCTGAAGGCCCAGACACCAAAGACCATGACGTGGTAAAGAATTACCTTGAGTATAAGGAGGATAGGGAAGGAGCCTGGAAAAACAAAAACCTAATCCTGAAGAGGCTTACTTGTTCTTCCTTACTGGTAGAATTTTTATTCTGTAGGCAGCAGGTACCACTGAAGGTTTTTCATAACCTGTGTATCTTAGTAAGCTTACAGTGTTGACATTCTGAAGAATACTTAAGGAGGTACATGCGACTGGAGACATACAATTAAGAGACCTAACAGTATCCTGAGCCGTAAATGGTTAGGAGGCAAACCAACGCTTTTGCAGTGAGGATGGCGAACAGGGATTTAAAGGTTAAAACAAAACAGGGAATTCCCTGGTGATCCAGTGGTTAGGACTCTAAGCTCTCACTGGTGAGGGCCTAGGTTCCATCTCTGGTCAGGAAGCTAAAAATCCTGCAAGCTATGCAGCAGTGCCAGAAAAAAAAAGATTCGAGCAACATTATTTAGTCATCCACTTGGATGTGAAGGTTAAGAAAGAGAGCGAGATTAAGAATGTCCAGGAGTCCAACTTTGGTATACAATATTAAAGAAAAGTTATTTATGACACTTGTTAGCAGTAGTAAGTTAGACTGTATTCAAGAGGGGCTATTACAGTGGAGTTTTGTAGTAGGTGAGAAAGACAGGGCTCATCCCAAATGCAACAGAGAAAAGTGGGAATTTATAGCCAAGGGGCAAGGTGGAGATCAGCAGCTGGAAATATCAGAGTTGGGGTATTCTGTCTAAGCACCATCCTAATAGGTTTCTTTCTGAAGGCCTGCCAAGGTGGTAAGTCATCATTTGGAGCATGGCAGGGGATGAGGAATCTGAGCAGAGATTCGGGATGGGAGATTCTGGTTTAAGTGACTTGGGCAGGATTCTTGCTTAAAATTGGATAACACAGTGACAAACAGAAAAGCCCAAGAGTCAACCTAATTGAGAAGAGTTCAGAAGCTCCTGAGTAGTTTGGTCAAAAAGAGATACTTTGTCAGTGACAATATTCTATAACCTTGATGAAAAATATGAAGAAGGTTGTAGAACAGAATTTCAGGCTGGGATATGCTGTTGCAGGTCTCTGGGACATCAAAGTAGAGAATGTCCAGTAGGCAGTTGGAGTTTGGAAATAATATAGATACAGGTAGGTATTTTTAGCTTACATGTAATTAACAGCCAGGAGATTCCCCAGGTATGAGAATGAGCAAGAGCTCTCCCAAGTGAGCAAATGAGAATACAGCCAAAGAGAGACTACTAAGAGAACATCCAAAGTACAAGCAGAGAAAGAGAAATCTATTGAGTTAGAAGGATCCCCCTACCCCCCGACCAAGACTTAAAGAGGAAACCAGGAGTTTCCATGATCTTAGAGACCAAGGAAGAAAGTTTCAATAGGGAGTGGTCAGTAACCACAGATCTTACTCAGATTAAGTCTGAAAAGCACACATTGCCTTTAATCATAAAGATGTTCCTCCTGACATTTGCAAAAGCAACATGAACCAGAGGGGCCAGAAAGCATGTTACTGTGGAGTGTAAATGGTGAAAAGGAAGATACTATAGTCCAAATAGGTTATTCATGGGCTGCTACAAATCTATTGCAGATGTTTGAATCCAAGGAAAGGTGGTGAAACTGGCTGAAAAGTGGAGTGTGGGAAAGGTTTTTGGTTTTGGTGTGTGGTTTTTTTGTTTTGTTTTTATGGGAGAGGGTTGTTTGGTTTTGAAGATGGGGGGGGGTGTTCAACGGGAAAAGGGTGAAGTTTAAAAAAGCAGGAACAAAACACCTTGATGGATTTGAATGTGGTATGAAGAAGTACAAAGGCATGAGATCCAGAAAAGAGCTGAAGAGGTTACTTCTCTTCATGAAGAAAATGTGTGCCCTGCATCCTTTAACTGGAGGGAAGAAGGAAAGGTCTCATGTTGGTTGGTTGGTTGGACGCAAGAAGTGATGGAATTCCAGTCTGGTGGCTTCTATCAATTATAGAAGGAAAAAAAATCATCTGATTGATGATTTCTTTGTTTATAAGTGACTTGAGAGCTAAGAAAGAAGGGAGGGAGGGAGGAAGTCAAATATTAATAGTTCTTAGGAGTTGCAGAATTATTGGCTACTTATTTTTAATTCCTCTCCTGTTTACTGCAGTGGAATGTGTACTCATAATCAAAAGGGGGGAGAGGAAACGTCTAATTAATTGGTAAAACTGACATGGCAAGAAACACTGCTCAGTTAAAAGTAAACACATTTGACCAACCATGAGGGCCTAGTAGAAGTTCTGGTTATTAAAGTATCAATTTTGGTCTTATTGCAAGTGAACTTAATGAAACTGTTTGCTTCAGAAGTAGCATCTTTAGATTGGAAGCAAAGTTTATAGCTTCAGTAACTAGTCTTTAAAATGTGAAAGGCAAGTGATGTAGAAAAAGTCCTTGGAGTTCATTTTGAGTTCTGGGCATATGCTCGTTGAATGATCCTGAGTAAACTGCATTCTTTCCCGCCCACTTTTCTCTCTCTAGTGAATAGGAAAGGAATGTCCCTTTCAAGGGACTTTGGATGACTGAATGAGAAGTACTGTGTGCAGGAAAGAAAAAAAAGACAGTACTATACTGCAAGTTTCTTAAATAAGTTTAGTCATTTTACCATCCTACCTTTTACCAAATAACAATAGCTTCACTAAATTTTTCCCAAATCGTACGTTTTGCTTTAAATTTATGTATGTGTAAAATAATCCTTTTAAAGAAAGACATCAACTACTTTCTGTTTCCTGTTGCAAATACCAGGGAAGGCAGTGGCACCCCACCCCAGTACTCTTGCCTGGAAAATCCAATGGACGGAGTAGCCTGGTGGGCTGCAGTCCATGGGGTCGCTAACAGTAGGACAGACTGAGCGACTTCACTTTCACTTTTCTCTTTCATGCATTGGAGAAGGAAATGGCAACCCACTCCAGTGTTCTTGCCTGGAGAATCCCAGGGATGGGGGAGCCTGGTGGGCTGCCGTCTGTGGGGTCACACAGAGTCAGACACGACTGAAGTGACTTAGCAGCAGCAGCAGCAGCAGTTGCAAATACTATCCTCTTGATCTCGCTGAAAAACATTCTGTATTAATTACCAATATCAACTGCTATCAGCACTTGTCAACAGGAAATGAAAGAAGCACTTTTTTTTTTTTTTTTTTTAAGAAACACCTTTTTTTCTTCCCCATTTTGGTTTCAGCAGATCTTAAAGCTCAAACTTGAACAAGATTAAATGTTAACTTGATTACTCTTTGGAAGACTGCATTAACTATAACTAATTAGCAAGTATTATCAAATAAAATCAGTGTGAGTAGTTCTCTTTAACACCCCAGAAAGTGAACACACAAATGAAAGCCACCTAACTAAAGTAGGTAAAAATCTAAATAAACTTGAGACTTCAAAATGGCAGGGGAAGCAGTGGGCGGGACGAATTGAGAGTGTCATTGACAGAAATACTCGACCATGTGTAAAATAGATAGTAGGAAGCTGCTGTATAGCACAGGTAGCTCAGCTCGGTGCTCTGTGATGGCCTAAAGGGGTGGGATGGCGTGGGAGGGAAATGATACATGTACACATACAGCTGATTCATGTTGTACAGCAGACACTAACAGCATTATAAAGCAAATTCTGTTCCACTTTTAAAAATAAATAAAAAAACCTATCCATTAAATGAAAGAAAAAAAACCTGGAGAGCAAAACAGTTTATATTAAGGACTCTTCACAGCTACAGGAAAATAGGAAAACAGATATTGGTATCTTTATTTTACTGAGAATTAAGCCAAATTTCTTTATTCCTAACTAATGCCCTACTGTACCATTCTGCATTTAAATATTATATATATTTTTAATGCCTTCTTGAAATTAACTTTTCTTGGAAAAATATTAACTTTGTATGAGATGAAAAGTAAAAGTCCACAAGAACTAGAAGAAACAAAATGGTTGTTGATAATACAAAAGTTTTATAACTTTAAAAATTTTTGATGTATAGTTATGATTTCTCAACCAAAGTTTTATTCCTCAAGTTAAGTACGATGATCACAGAAAGCAGGAGAAGTGTACGAACTCTGAAAGAAGAAGTTCAAAAGCTGGATGATCTTTACCAACAAAAAGTGAAGGTAAGAGTTTTGCCCATTTGTTTAGGTTCTCCAAAGCCATGTTGATGGACTAGGCACCTGTTCCGATATCAAGCTTAAATCTTTGAGCTACATCCTATATCTTGTCTACAGTAATCTTCTTGTCCAAAGTTTATTGTAAGGAGTTATTTATTTTCTAAAGAACTTTTTTCTGGAATTCCGCTGTTTTACCATAGTCCATGTTTAATATTCCACTACTACTTTATATTTACATTTGTGATTTGGTATATTTCCTATATGCAGGCTTGAAATTACTGCTAAATGAATGCAGTATAGGCCTGTTCAAAAGGTCACATTTACGTTTATAGTATAAAATTTCCAAAAGACCCTTTAAAGTCTTACCACGGTAAACAGTCCTGTGAATACAAATGATGCTGTAACCTGATTTTTTTGAATGCTTGACATAAATTTTTTTTTTTCATCCCCCTGGAGTATATAGAATGTGAATATTGAGAAGACATAACTGTGACTTTATCCTGATAGGAAGCTGAGGAAGAGGACAAAAAATGTGCCAATGAGCTGGAGTCCTTGGAGAAACACAAGCACCTGCTGGAGAGCGCAGTTAATGAGGGCCTCAGCGAGGCTGTGAATGAGTTAGACGCTATTCAGCGGGAGTAAGTTCATCTTGCCAAGATCTGTGATGTGTATTTTCTGTTTAATTATTTAACATTTTTATAAAACTAGACCTGGTTCATTTGCTTGGCTTTACATTATAGAGCTGGTCTGGGGAGGAGGAGGGTGAGTAGACCCGAATGAAGCAGAGCAGCCTCAGACACTTCCCCTGGATGGTACATTCTTCTCTTGTGACAGCTGTTGTCCCCTGTTACCCTTCCAGTCAGAAGAGAACTGAATAGTTATAATCCATAGGCTCTATGTTAATTTATATTCAAATACACAAAAAACTTAAAAGTCTTTCAGTCTGGAACGACAATCCTTAAAATCACTCTCTGTTCTTACTTGTAGCCTAGGGCTGCCGTCTATGGGGTCACACAGAGTCGGACACGACTGAAATGACTTAGCAGCAGGGATAGAAAAGTCAGGTGAAGGTGTTGGGGGAAGTTTTTGTTTATAGTTTGACTCCGAATGCCTAAAAGTCGGACTCCCAATTCCCTCCTTCATCTGGATTTAGTGTCTTGTCCCTGAAAGCATTTACATTTATAATCCTTTTGGAGACTCAGGTAAACAGTATGCTCCCAAGTTTTATCTGTTAAAGCATGAAGGTCTGGTGCTATTCGGTGCTGTTGTTTGCATGGGATCTTTGGAAATGTTTTTATTTCTGTTTGATTGCAAACTGGACTTCTGTGAATTAGACACAGAGCAAGCAGAACATAGACAACCACAGCCTGGTTTTATTGAAATAGAAAAAGAAGTGAGCTAGCAAGAGCTGACACATTAGGTTTTCTCCTAGACAATTCACACAAGAGCCTCTGTCCTACAGATACCAGCTAGTCGTCCAGACCACAACTGAAGAGAGACGGAAAGTGGGAAATAACCTGCAGCGTCTTTTAGAGATGGTTGCTATACATGTCGGGTCTGTGGAGGTAAGTGTGGGAAGGCCTTTCCTACAGTCTAAGAAAGCTTTTTCAGACTCTGATGTATTTCTGTTTTGCTTCCATAGAAATTAAATGATAATTTTTATTTCTCTGGGAAATATGATCTAGTAAAAATTTATCAGAAGAGTCCTACATAGCAGTGTGTATTTTGTAGTAATCTGTTTTACATAGGTTTTTAACTAATGAATGACATACCCATATATTGGTATATGATTCATCGGTGAAAGAAGCACTGATGCATGCTACAACATGAATGAATGTCAAAAACATGATACTCCGTGAAAGATGCAAAAGTGCACATATCTATGAGTCACTAATATAAAATGTCCAGAAAAGGCAGATCTGCAGAGGCTGAAAGTAGATTTATGTTGCCAGAGGCTGGGGTGGGAATAAGGGCAGATGGGCACAAAGATTGTGGTGAAGGTTGTGCAACTTTGTCACTTGACTAAGATACTCTTCTTGTTCCTTAAGGCATGTTTGTTTTCATTGAGTTATAAATACAAAAAATAGCATAGCCCTTAATAAAAAATAAGTAATCTGTCTTATTTGCATAAACAATATACAATGATATTTTATTACATCCAACAGTATATAATGATGTGGCAGGCCGTGTTCTACACACCAAAAACATATTAGTACATACAAGATTTAATTAAGATGAAAGCATGTTTTAATGACAAATATTTTTCCTGTTACAAAGCAAGAGTCAACTGAGTCAATCTGAAGATCAAATTGGCTTTATTCAGTGATTCATGTTTTGGGCAGCATCCCATGTGGCAGATAAAAAGGAGCTCCAGAAAAGACAAGGTTTTAAAAGTCAGCGGGGGTGGGACAAAGAAGTCATAAATTTAAACAGGGTTATTCAGGCAAGGTGGCAAGGTCACCTCCCTTTGTGGGACAGAGGTTCTATTAGGCAGATGACCTCACTGGTGCTAACCAGGAAATTCCAGAAGGACCAGTTACGATGACATTGCTGGGGAAGGTTGAAACTGCAGTTAGACTGAGTATTAAGTACTACTTAGTGATGTAGGCTTAGCTAAAGTGATTCCATTTTGAGCCTGATGTTTCTTTTTAACATTCCTTCCTGTTAATTTCATGTTTGTAAACACAGAATAAAGTATTTTGGAAACATGAAATTTACCTTATCTCCACCTTTCAAGTAGCTTGAAGGTATAACGATAAAACTATCCCTGCAACCTGCTGTGCAGAGCCCACAAACTAAAATAAATTGCTAAATCTAAAGGTCCTTAGACATTCACTAGGAGATAAAGTTGACGGGGGGGACTCATAATATCACATTAAAAGGTTTTCATTTGTTAGACAACAGAGCACGTGATCTTCTCTCCTTTCTTCTCTCCTGAATGACGTTGAACTTCTGCTCACTTGCTGGCCAGTGCTCTTCTCTGCTTAGTGGTAAAAACTAAGAAAAGCACCCTGCAATACTGCATCAGAAAACCTGGGTTCTACCCACGTCTTCCTAGTTCCACCACCCAGTGTCTCCGTAACCTTTCATGGTTCCGCGTTCAAGAGTTATTGTTCATCTGGAACACAGACCAGAAAATTATTTGAGTGGTTACATTTCTGGAGGTCGGAAGTCTACAATGATTCCTTGGGGCTGCACTCCTTTTAGAAGTCACAAGTAGTCCTTGAGTTGTGGTCTCTTCCTCCATCTTCAAAGCCAGTAACCCAGCGTCATCTGTCCCCTCTAACCTCTCTTTGTCCTTATACCTTCCTTCTTTGACTCCCACACAGCTGATTCCTTCTCACAAAGACCCTTACAATTACGCTGGCCCCACCAGGATAGTGCAGAATAATCTCCTTTTCTCAAAATCCTTAACTTGTTCACATCTTCAAAGTTCCTTTGACCATGTTACATAGCATTCATAGGTTCTGGTGATTAGGGCATGGACAGCTTTTAGGAGTCTTTTCACCCTATCACACCTGGGAACAAACAAAAATTCATTAACAGTAAAATGGATATGTAAATGTTGCTATGTTTATTCAATAGAATATTATATGGCAGCACATGAATAAGCTATAGCTATACAAAAGGAGCGCAGGAGGGACTGACCAGGTAGATGCAAGAGTATTCTGTTTATTCTTAGCTACAGATGTTGTGCCCTTGTTTATAGATTTCACAATTAAACACTTTAAAAGAAATTGATGTTTTCACATTAACGATTGCTAATTGTTTCCATTAGAAACACCTTGACGAGCAGATTGCTAAAAATGATAGAGAGTGTAAAGAATACGCATCTGAAGATCTCTTGGAAAACATCAGAGAGATCGGAGACAAGTACAAGAAGAAAGCTGCTCTAATTCAGGCTCTTGATGAATGAAGATAAAGGGTTGATTAAGCAAGAACTTTATTAACAGTGTAAATTTTGAAATGTCCTTTGTAGGTCTGAAAAATATTTAGCATATCCTGTATCCCTCCTTACAGTGAAGTCTTATGACCACATCTTCCCAAGCCTGTGAAATATTTTTATATCTTTTCTAAATCTAGTCATTTATATCTTTTCTAAATCTATGTAGAATCTGAAATTATGGTAACTTGTTGGATTGTTATAGATATGAAAGACCAGTTGTATTATATACCTGGAGTTAATAAATTGCCTCAATGCAGTGTTTTTCCCCTGATATCTCTGCCTAACTTGACATGATTAGAAAAATAAGTATTTTGAATATAAGAATTTCAAAGTATAATTAAACCAGCAATCAGCAAACTAATTGGGCCAAATCGAATCACACCCATTCATTGACGAGTCATCTGGGACTGCTTTCCCCCTACAAAAGTTTAGGAATTTCCCTGGTGGTCCGGTAGTTGGGACTGTGTGCTTCCGATGCAGGGGGCACAGGTTCAATCCCTGGTCGGGGAACTAGGCTGCTATATGCCATACCGTGTAGCCAAAAAGGAAAAAGAGCAGAATTGATTGTGTGTGACAGAACAGATGGCCCGAAAAGCCAAAAATGTGTACTATCCACCCCTTTACAGAAAGTTTGCCAGCCCCTGGGGTAAACTACACAGGTTGGCACTGACCGACTGAAAACCTTTCCTAATCACTCTGGACACATGGTCAGACCCGCTCTTTATCCAGAGCTGAGAAACTAAATTTCTTTCTGGATCCATACTATCTTTACTCTGAATTTTTCAAAGCCAAAGGATGTGGAATGTGAGAATCAGAAGAAATAATCTCGTTCAACCCCTCTGATTTTAGAGATGAAAATTTATTCCTAGAGAAGTTCTGATTTACCTCAGACTGTGCCTCTTAGTGGCAGAAGCCCCCCTCAGCTTCCTGAACCTGCACTCAATCCTGACCACGGGACCCCCGAAACGTGAATGTTCTGGATGGGGAGGGGGTCACGCTGGAAAGTGAGGTTTTAGGGACTTCCCTAGTGGTCCAGGGGTTAAGAATCCGATTTACAGTGCAGGGCATGTGGGTTCGATCCCTGGTTGGGAATCTAAGATGCCACATACTGTGGGGCAACTAACCCAGCGCCGCAACTACTGAAGCCCAAGAGCTGTGGAGCCCGTGCTCCGCAAGAGGAGACCACACTGCAGCTAGAGAAAGCGCTCACACTACAGCTAAGAACCCACCCACTGCAGTGAAGCGAAGACCCAAAAGGATTTCTCTAAAAAAAGCTTTCTCGACAGGTCTAAATTGTTGGGAATCTCAGACTGGCATACACCTCCAGTTAACTTTCTATTCTTATTCCAACTCCAATGCAAATCAGAATGAATAGCATGATAAAATGAAACATAAGCAGTATACGGAATGAGGCTCAGCAGATAAAGAATCTGCCTGCAATCCAGGAGACACAAGTTCGATTCCTGGGTCAGGAAGATCCCCCAGAGGAGGAAATGGCAGCCCTCTCGAGTATCATTGCCTGGGAAATCCCATGAACTGAGCCTGGTGCACCATAGTCCATGGGGTTGTAAAGAGTTGAACACCATTTAGCAACTAAACACACACATATATACAGAATGGAATGTCTTTTAGGAAGGGCAAGGAGGGGCATTCAGCCTGGAGTGTCCAATCAAAGACAAGTCATCACTGGGAGATAATTAATAGGTATGGTAAGATTAATGGTTACCAGTGTATTCAAGAATCTTGACTCTGACATCCAATAGGACTTTATTCAATGATGGAAATGTTCTGTCTACACTAACCAGTGTGGTACCAGCCATATGAATCTACTGTGTACTCGGATGGTATATATATATATGACAAAATACATACTCAGGGCTGTGCCACTCAGAACAGTATGGAAACAGCATCAGCATCACTGGGGAGCTCGTTAAAAATGCAGACTGTTGGCCCGACCCCAAACGTACTAAATTAGAATCTGCACTTTTTGCAGTGTATTGACACAGACTTAACATATTAAAACTTTTCTTAAGTTCTGGCATATATATATATGTATATATATATGTGTGTGTGTATATATATATATATATATCCTTCCATAAAATCATCCTCACAAGCTAATGAATATATCCATCACTGCTAAAATTTCCTTCTGGCCCTTTGCAGTCCTTCGTCTTGCCCCCTACCTGATACCTGCCTGACACCCATCCCCAGGCAATCACTGATCTGCTTTCTGTTACTTTAGTTTGCATTTTCTATAAATAGAATCATATGGTATGTACATTTTTCTTTCATAAAGCTATGAGGTCCATGTTGCAATAGTTCATACCTTTTCATTGATGAGTAGTGTTCCATTGTATGTATATATTGAGTTTGTTTATTCATTTACCCGTTGATGGATATTTGGATTGTTTATAGTTTGGGCTATTTTATAAATAAAGTCATTATGAGTTTTCATGTACAGATGTCTGTATGGGCATATCCTTTCATTTCCCTTAGGTAAACACGTAGGAGTAGAATTGCTAGTTCATATGTGGCAGGTGCATATTTAACTTTTGTGAAACTTAGAAAAGGTTTCCTAACATGGTTCCTACCTGCAGTGTATGAGCTGCTTATGTCCTTACAGTTGTATGGTTTTAATTTAGCCATCCTGAGGGTATATGGTTCTATCTATTATGATATTAATTTTCAGTTCCCTCTTGATGAAAGTGAAAGAGGAGAGTGAAAAAGTTGGCTTAAGCTCAACATTCAGAAAACGAAGATCATGGCATCTGGTCCCATCATTTCATGGGAAATAGATGGGGAAACAGTGTCAGACTTTATTTTTGGGGGCTCCAAAATCATGGCAGATGGTGATTGCAGTCATGAAATTAAAAGATGCTTACTCCTTGGAAGCATATTAAAAAGCAGAGCCATTACTTTGCCAACAAAGGTGCGTCTAGTCAAAGCTATGGTTTTCCCAGTAGTCACGTATGGATGTGAAAGCTGGACCATAAAGAAAGCTGAATGCCAAAAAATTGATGCTTTTGAACTGTGGTGTTGGAGAAGACTCTTGAGTCCCTTGAACTCCAAGGAGATCCAACCAATTCATCCTAAAGGAAATCAGTCCTGAATATTCATTAGAAGGACTGATACTGAAGCTGAAGCCCCAGTACTTTGGCCACCTGATGCGAAGAACTGACTCATTTGAAAAGACCCTGATGCTGGAAAAGATTGAAGGCAGGAGAAAGGGATGACAGAGGATGATGAGATGGCCTGAGTTGGATGGCATCACCAACTTGATAGACATGAGTTTGAGCAAGTTTTGGGAGTTGGTGATAGACAGGGAAGCCTGGCATGGAGTCCGAGTCAGACACGGCTGAGCAACTGAACTAAACTGAGCTGAATGTTAACGTTAATCACTTGGTTTGGGTGGTATCTGCAAGATTACTCTTTCCTTGTAATTAAGAATCGGGGAGGAGGAACTTCCCTGGTGGACTAGTTGTTAAGACTCTGCACTTTGAATTCAAAGGATGTTAGTTCGATCCCTAGTCTGGGAACTGAGATCCCACATGCCATGTAGTGCAGCAAAAAGACAAAAAGAGGGGAAGGGTACTTTTTTTTGTCGCTTAGTCATGTCTGACTCTTCGCAACCCCATGGACTGCAGCACACCAAACTTCCCTGTCCTTCACTATCTCCTGGAATTGAGCTATATAAATATAATGTTTGTCATCAAGCTTTCACTTACTAGTTTCAACATCAGTATGTCCTGAATGAATCATTACTGTGTTGCCAAAGATTGATGTTTTAATTGAGATATAGGTGCCACATAATTTAAAGTGTGCAACATAACGATTCGACATTTGTATGTATTGCAAAATGACTGTCACAATGAGTCTAGTTAACATCTTTCACAAGTAGTTACAATTTTTTGTGTGTGATAAGAACTTTTAATACCTACTCTTTTAGAAGCTTTTGAATATACGATATAGTTTTATAAACTACAGATACCGTGTTCTAATTAAGCAATTTAAAAATTTTCTAGTTCTAGAAATTTAAAAATGCCAAAAAGCAATGTTTAAATTTCTATTACTTACTTCTACATTAATTAGTTGACATTCCTACTGTAAGAAAGAACTTTCCCTTCTCTATTTATTTGTTTATATCAGTATGAACCCATGGATTCTTATTTTAATCAGTGAGTTGTAATCTGTAGCTATCATCATTTATTTTGATGTTTAAAATAAACAACATGGACATTCAGAGGGAGCGGTAGCCAGATCAGTCTTGGTAGGTGGGAGTCTTTGCTTCTGGACCTACACAGAACTCAGATTTGACCAGTGGGAGCCCCTGCAGGCTGACTCCTTGTCCTTTTTTGAAATTTCTCCAACACACTTTGAGCGTTTCCTTGCTTTCTGGCACAAGAAAGTGTTCCAGGTCTGTTCTATACTTTCCCTGCCTACCATGCAATCAGCCATTCTCTGAGGATGCCAAGTGTGTTTTAGTGGACAATAATATTTGGAAACCGAAACTAAGTGTGTGTGTTGATTGTACCTAAGGTGCCAATACATGTGGGTCATCTCCAAGTACAGAAGTAGAAAATGTAAGTTTTCATATACATAAAGACATCTATATTTATATTTATATCTGTATCAATATATTAAAAACCATGAGTTCACACCGATAGCTCCAGTTCCAATCCAACACCACACATGTCCTTGATGATGGGAGCCAGAACATAGGCCAGATATTCAAGAATTCACTGGCCTAAGGCCACTTTTTAAGAATGTGGGATTTAACCCCCTGGAAAGGACCCCAGGGAGTGGGGTGACATCACCACTCTTAGGAGGCTGGATAAGATGACGGGTTTTTCTCAGCGAAGAGGAAATGGCTAGGTTGCTCTGACAGAATATAGGAAGAAATAGAAAAGTCTTCCCTTGTGTCTCAGTGGTGAAGAACCGACCTGCCAATGCAGGAGACATGGATTCAATCCCTGGATCGGGAAGATCCCCCGGGGAAGAAAATGGCAACCCACTCCAGTGTTCTTGCCTGGAGAATTCCACAGACAGAGGATCCTGGCAAGCTGCAGTCCATGAGGTCATAAAGAGCCAGACCCGACTTACCAACCGAAGAGCAACAGGAAAGTCGAAGAAAGTGAGCTCCCTGGATGGGCCCCCAGTGTTCCACAGGAGGGCCCCAAGGACACCCCATCCATGGAGTCCATAGGGACCACCCTGGTGACAGGGGTAGCTACATCACTGGGGAGTTCAGTGCTGGCTCCTCTGCCGGCTGGCATGAGAGGGGCAGACAGTGAGCTCATGAACATCCATGGGGATAATGGAGCTCCACAGTAACAAAGGCAGGAGGCTGCCCTCGGTGCAGAGGAAGTCACAAAAGCAGTCGAGGGGGCTTAATTTGAACGTGCCGTGGAGCTGGTTAATAGAGATGGGGTGATCCTGGGGCAAAAGAGAAGGACAGAAGTTCCATGTAGGTCCAGAAGCAAAGATTCCCACTTACCAAGACTAATCTGGCTACTGCTCCTAATGAATGTCCATCTTGTCAGCCAGAGACCAACACTGTGCCCCTGGTACAGCACTGTCGCTTGTTCCGTCGCTCAGTCACGTCCGACTCCGCGTGACCCCGTGGACTGTAGCTCACTAGGTCTTTTTTAGCACTATCGCTAGAGGAGACCAGCTGGCCACTAGGTGGCAAATTGACCACACGGGGCCCTGTCTGTCCTGGAAGGGCAGCAATTCATCTTGACCAGAATAGAAACCTATTCTGAGGGACAGTTTGCCTTTCCTGCCCACGTAGCCTCAGCTGGCAGCCCTGTCTGGGGCTTTAGGAATGCTTGACTCGCCCGTGTGGAGTTCCACACACATAACATCTGATTAATGAAAGAAATAGAGGATTGAGCGAGTGACCACAGAATATACTGGTCTATTTTGGACTGGATTATCCAGGGGACTATTCTTTTTCTTTCTTTCTTTCTTTTATGGCTGCACCAGGCTTTCAGTTGCAGCATGTGACCAGGGATCAAACTTGGGCCCCCTGCCTTGGGAGTAGGGGAGTCTTAGCCAGAGAACCACGAGGGAATTCCCTCCAAGGGACTATGCTTCTGAACATGCAACTGAAATGCCAGCTTAGAGGAAGCAGTCTGAAGGGATAAGTCCCCAACCTTTAAAATACCACATATTTATGCGAATTCTCCAGCGGTCCAGTGGTTAGGACTCTGAGATTGCACTGTGGTGACTGGGATTCGATCCCTAATTGGGGAACTAAGATCCTGCAAGCCATTTGACCTGGCCAAAAAAAAAAAGAAAAGATGCAACATGTTTATTAAGTCAGAGAGTTCTGTGTGGAGCCAGTAGGAAGGCTTCACAGGAGTGGGAATCAAGGGGTAGAAGCCAGTGTTTCTCCAGCTGCCGTCCCTCCCAGGACTGTGCTCATCTCAAGCCCTGAACTGCCAGGCTTAAGCTCCCATTTCTAAGGGACACATTCTCCCTGTAGGAGGTATGGTAGTGCCAGATCTTCCCCACATCATCAGGGTGGGTGATGATGCCCTGTTCCATGGGGTACTCCGGGGTCTGGACACTGAGCCTTCCTTGGATCTTGCCCCCCACGTAGCTGTCCTTCTGCCCCATACCCACCATGCAGTCTTGGGGTTGGGGCACCAGACGATGGGTGGGAACACAGCTAAGGGTATTATCTTCAGTAAAGCCAGTTTTGCACGTGTCAAAGCCACAGTCGATGACAAGCACGTCCACGTCTAGGCTGAGTGCACGAGCCCACAAGCCGGGATGGCGGCAGCAAGCACTCCCCAGGTTCTCATGATGCTGTGTTTTCATCAGCTACAGTTTCAGTTGGTGGTTTCTCTTTGTTCAAAGAATTGTTTAACATAGTTTGACATTTCCACATAAAAGGAGTTTTGTCCCCCTCATTTTTGTTAATTTCTAGTTATAGTGCACCGTGATCAGAGAATACTATCTCTACTATTCAGTGTTTGCACTTTACTGAGGTTTTTCTTTCTGGCCTCATAGTTTTTGTGACCGTTCACAAGCAAGTGAAAGGAAAGTGCATTTTCTTTTTTAGGATGTATTATGTGCTATTAATATATCATCAATCAGATCTACCTTATCAATTATGTTATATATAATTCTATATTATACAACTGACAATTGTGTTACTAAGGTTTCCATAATTTACTTATCTTTTATGTACTTGATCTCTCACAGACTGAGAAAAAGGAAGGTGAAGTGATTTTGCCAAGTTCTTGATAGTGGTAAAATTCATCAGTAAACGGTGAAACAGAATTGAGGCAGTATGATTGCCGAACCTCAGCTCTGAACTATTATACCACCTGCCTTCTGTGGACATTCATTAGATTTGTCTCTGTGTGGTGTCACTTGGGGTTTAAACCATTTAGTAGGAGACAGAGAAGTGTCCCAAGGGAACAATATGAAAGCAATAAAAAGGGCACAGGAGTTTGTGAAGCAATTTAGTAAGGTAGTTGGGAAGTCAGTTTATTCTCCAAGAAGCTGAATGATTGTATGAAATGTAACAAGACTCGCAAAAAAGGAACTGAAACTTAAGGGGATTACAGGCCAGTGAAGTTGCCAAGGGTATGTGTACTTAGCAAGGGTGTGGTGTAGTGGGGCAGGGTGCATGCAGTGAAGTTGGGAATGGTAAGTGGCTAATATCAAGCAACTGAACAAGTGGGAGACACTCTCCACTAATCATGTGCAAGAGGGTGATCATAGCCCTGGAGGTCCAGTGGCTAAGACTCCTCGCTTCCAATGCAGGGGGCCTGGGTTCAATTCCTAGTCAAGGAACTAGATCCCACATGCCTCAGCTTGGACTTTTCATGCTGCAACTAACACCTGGCACAACCAAAATAAATAAGTAAAAAAAATATTTTTAAAAAAAGAATTCCACATTTTTTTTTAAAAAGTAGGTGATGATAGAGGGATATTTTATCCCTTGCAGACCTTCCAACCTCCAACTGGGAGGATGATTTATCAGCTCTGAAGAGATTCCACCCACCAGACAAGTGTGGGTTGAGATACAAAGAGGGAAGGTCCCCAGTGGTTTGCCCACAAAAGGGAGGTGACGGTGCCACAGTAGTGGAGGGTGGGGTAATGAACTGCTCTCTGCTGGCAGGCTTTTCAACTCCTAAGAAAGGAGAAAGATATCTGTGCTCAAGAAGCTAGTCTTCTACTGACAGAAATGGGTCTGTCTTAGGAAAGTCTTTCAGTATTAGGTCTACAAGAAGACAGAGCAATGTCATTAGAGGGAAAAATTACTCCATGCTTATCTTTCAACATCAGAAATAGAAAGAGCATCAGTTCTTTACAAATCAGAGAATAAAGTAGCTACAGTAGAGAAGGCAAAACTCCACCAGCATGAAGGGAGAGATGGAATGGATGTAAAACTCTCATTGTGTAGGGGAGGAACTTCCCTGATGGTCTAGTGACTAAGACTCCACACTCCCAATGCAGGGAACCCGGGTTCGATCCCCAGGTATGAAACAACTTTGGAGTAGGGGAGATGAGGTTAGGTCTCTTTGAGAGAACTGATTTTCCAGGCACCTTGGGGGAGGTGGGGTCAATGTTCAAGTTATTTGGATCCTGAAAGGGAATCCTGGATGTGCTGATCTACCTACACCTTCATGACTCACTTCTTGAAAGAGTGATTTGGAGAGGTGAAATAGCTGATCGTTTCAAACTATCCATTCTGAGACAAGCAAGGAAAGCTTTGGAATTGAATCAGGCCAGAAATGAAGCTGGCTGTGGAGAAAGGAGTGAGGCTGAAGTGGCTTTAACACATTGAGCAGGAAACCTCAGATGGAAGGTAGTGAGCAAGGAGTATATATTGAAGGCAGCAAACCCCAAATCCCTCTTTGTGGATGCTCTCAGTCTGTAGGGGAGGAACTTCCCTGGTGGTCCAGTGGCTAAGACTCAGTACTCCCAATGCAGGAGGCCTGGGTTCAATCCCTGGTCAGGAAACTAGATTCCACATGCTGCAACTAAAGATCTTTCGTGCAGAGAAAGGGAACTTGAGAAGTTCCATCAAGTGAATGGGTTTCCCAGGTGGCATTAGTGGTACAGAACCTGTCTGCTAATGCAGAAGACATAAGAGACAAGAGTTTGATCCCTGGCTTGGGAAGATACCCTGTAGGAAATGGCAACCCACTCCAGTATTCCTGACTGGAGAATCCCATGGACAGAGGATCCTAGAGGGCTGGAGTTCATAGGGTCTCAAAGAGTCAGACATGATTGAGCAATTTAGCAAGCACATGTTTTGAGTGAATAGGAAAATGTGGTTTCTAGGAGGAGAGAGAGTCAGGTGACCCCAGTTCTATGGGACAGCACTCAGATGAAGAAGTCACCGAAGCCAGCCAAAGCCCGGTAAAGCCCACCAACCAAAGAAAAGATCAACAAGCCACACCTATAGGGAAATGTTGACTTTATTGAACTCGCTGGCGTGCGGAAGAACTACTCATGGGATGTCTCGGTAAGACAGTGGGGTGCACGCTTGTGCTGGTCGATTCTGAGAAAGGATGGCTTGTTAGTCATTTTTCCAACTGCGGTATAGCCTTAAGTGTATTTGGTCAGAGACACTGTCAAACAATGTCAGCAAGACATTGTCATGTTTGCCTGACTGCGTCCTGTTCAAAACATTGTCTAACACAGTCTGACTAATAATAGAGTGGCTTTGCACTTTCTCGGGTCCTAAGTGGGTTAGAGGTCGAAGGCTGGGGAAGGTAATTTGGCCAACTAGAAGACCATGGAAAGGCCTCACCAGGGTTGTGGTTCCAGAAGACCACTTGAGGAAAAATTCAACTGAGCAGAGGAAAGTGGGGAATTTAGCTTACGTGAAGGAAGGAGGCCACTCAGCAGTTACTGGAATACCTGAGATGAATCTCACCTAGAACACCCAGAAGCTCTTTCCTACACTTCCATGGGGACCCTAGTCCGTGAGAAGACTTAGGCTCACAGGGCAAGAACAGCATTATTACGACCTGTTGTAGTTGGCTTTGTGCTAGAATACCTTGAGAAATTTGGCTTTTAGTTGTGAGTAGTTTCTCTCTAAGGCTAACAAAGTGGAAGACAATACATTATTAGGTATAAACTTCCCTTTGTTCTGCAAAGGCAACAGGGGTTGGAAAGGCTTAGCTTTGAAATGAAAGGTAAACACATTCTGGAAAATGGAAAGGGTTGAGAGGTTGTGAATCTGAAAGTCATAAACGTTCAGGAGACTCTGTGTGCATGTGTGCATGTGAATTCTTGTGATTCTGCTCGACTTCTTTCTTCTTTTTTGAGAAGCCTTTTTTTTTTTTTTTAAGCTTTAGAACACAGAAACAGGAGGGACACACCCAACAGCTGAGGAAGCAGGAAACATCTACTCTAAAACTGAAGAACAAAAACACGAAAACTGAGAGCATCTTTTGTACATTTTTGTGTAGTTTGTTCCCAGTAAACTTTCCTGAAAACATTCACACTTTGTGTGTGATTGGGAATGGAGGTGCTTGGATCTCTTTGTGCATTGAATCCAGTGTGATTTCAGCAGTTTCATTTCTGCAAACTTACTGATTGCTTTGGAGAATATTTCTTCTCTGGATCACATTTCAGAAGCATTAGGAGCTGAGTCCTATGGTGCAGCAGTGGGTCAGTTGTTACAGGAGTAATGTTCACCTCAAGCTGGAGGAAGGTCTGTAAAGAACAACTGGCTGGGCTGGACAAAGGTCAATTTGAATTAAGCTATCGATGATAGTGTTTACAACTTAAAAAAAAAAAAGTAGACTTGAGGCATGTGAAAAGTACAAGCCGTCCTTGTTTTTCATAATTTATATGGTTCAGTTCAGTTCAGTCACTCAGTCATGTCCGACTCTTTGAGACCCCATGAGCTACAGCACGCCAGGCCTCCCTGTCCATCACCAACTCCCAGAGTCCACCCAAGTCCATGTCCATTGAGTCAGTGATGCCATCCAACCATCTCATCCTCTGTCGTCCCCTTCTCCTCCCATCGTCAATCTTTCCCAGCATCAGGGTCTTTTCAAATGAGTCAGCTCTTCACATCAGGTGGCCAAAGTATTGGAGTCTGAGCTTCAACATCAGTCCTTCCAATGAACACCCAGGACTGATCTCCTTTAGGATGGACTGATTGGATCTCCTTGCAGTCCAAGGGACTCTCAAAAGTCTTCAATACCACAGTTCAAAAGCATCAATTCTTTGGAGGTCAGCTTTCTTTACAGTCCAACTCTCACATCCATACATGACTACCGGAAAAACCACAGCCTTGACTAGACGGACCTTTGTTGACAAAGTAATGTCTCTACTTTTTAATATGCTGTCTAGGTTGGTCATAACTTTCCTTCCAAGGAATAAGTGTCTTTTAATTTCATGGCTGCAATCACTATCTGCAGTGATTTTGGAGCCCAGAAAAATAAAGTCAGGCACTGTGTCCACTGTTTCCCCATAAATTTGCCATGAAGTGATGGGACCAGATACATTATGAGATGGCTGGATGGCATCACCGACTCGATGGACATGAGTTTGAGTGAACTCCGGGAGTTGGTGATGGACGGGGAGGCCTGGCGTGCTGTGATTCATGGGGTTGGACATGACTGAGCAACTGAACTGAACTGAACTGAACTGAAAAGTAAATGAGCTACTTGCTATAATATTTTCGAATCTCTAGTGGGGATGTGCGTGCATGCTAAGTAGCTTCAGTTGTGTCCCACTCTTTGCAACTCCATGGACTATATAGTCCACCAGCCTCCTCTGTCCACAGGGTTCTCCAGGCAAGAATACTGGAGTGGGTTGCCATGCCCTCCTTCAGGGGATCTTCCCAACCTGCGGATGGAACCTGTATCTGTCTGTGTCTCCTGCATTGCAGGCGGGTTACCTGGGAAGCCCCTAATGGAAATGCTATGTTCTAACTCTCTAACAAGCCAAGTGCCCTGTAGTGGGAGGGTGAGTAGCATTCAGCTTTTAGGAAAAAGCTTAGATCTCTTTCAGGAAAGTGAAACGTAGATAGAAAGTAGAAACTGTCCATGGCGAAACTTGTGTTTTCCTCCCTGGGCTTTGTTTGGGGACTACATTTGAAATAATGCAGATACGTTCAGGGAACTACTCATTGTTAGGGAAAGATTTTTCTGCCCATTTTTGAGTTCTTTTTTTGTTTGTTTGCCCCTTTTGTTGTTTAGCTGCTCAATGAGGCATGCAGGGATCTTAGTTTCCCAACCAGGGATCAAACCCAAGGCCCCTGCAGCTGGAGGAGATTGGGAATCCCCAGATACTATAGCTAGAGAGAACTTTCTGAAGTGCAGATGGAAGCATGCCCCATCTGAGTTTAAAAACCTTCAATAGCTCCTTACTCCCCTTGTATTCCTGATAGAGGACAGAATTTTCTGGTGAGTCCAGGCCATTAGGCATCTGACTCGTTTCTTAATTCAATAATAAACAGTATTTTAGCATCATCTGGGAACCATGATGGATCTCAGAAAATCGTTGAGCCCCGTGAATGTGTTTGCAAACACTGATATGTACTCGGACACACCCAATTTAATGATAAATTGCATTAGACTTTCCAAGATTCAGAATATTTGGAAGAGAAGATTAATTATATATAATTTTCCTCATTTTATTGATTTACAGTATATGTATTTTTATCCACGGAGCAGGAAACAACCATATTTTCAGAGCTTGAAGTGTCTAAAGATCATTTGAGTCTAGGAGAGAGCTACAGGACCCCCCAACCCCAGACCAGAAAGTCTTACTTGGGAGATAAGTTGTAAACTGAGTCCACTGAGTTAAACTAAGGATGTGGAGGGTGGTTGGTAGTGAAAGGAAGAGCTGGGAAGGACCATGGAAGTCTATGGAAGGGAGGAATGCAATGTCAGTGTCCTTTGCCACAAGGGCACTTATTTCCTGGGCCACTGGCTTCCTGGGAGGATGGAGGTGGGACGGTCAGGGAGTGCTCTTTCTCATTCATTGTTGAAGCCCCAGTACCTGACACACAATAAGTATGTGATGGGCAACAAATGCTGCATGGATTAGTGAATAAATGAATGATCACTTCTAATAATACATCATAGTTATTTATGTTTATGCGGCTGTTTTACTCATCTGTCTCAATAATTCTGTGCTCAGTCTTGGTGGAATCATCTTGAGTTGCATAGCTTAGCAAGGAGGTAGGTTGGGCACTTAAGAGCCAGTGTTCTCACTGCTAGCTCAGTTTTCACATCCCTAACAACACACTGCTTCTTTAATGCTGCCCCATTAAAACAAAATGCTCTTAATAACTTGCTCCTCCTCTGAGTGCTTCTTAGAAGCTCACAAACCATACGTTTTTCTTTCTGACAATCCAGTTTCATTTCTTTTTAGTCACTCCTTTTATTAGTAAGCAACATTTTTTTTTAAGCAATGAGTTTCAATATTCAAAACTACCACCTTGTATTTTAGGTGACTATGCATGTTTTGCTTAATTTATTTAAAATAGCACCCAAAAAGGTGTGTCCTTTTGAATTTGTCTTCATTCTTAATGTCGAACCTGGTACTATAATGTCTCAGAGTAGTAGGTGCCGTCTGAAGAAGAGTTCAGAGTATTTACCAGTATAGAACTTTACCTCTAGATTCTTTTTTTTTTTTTACCTCTAGATTCTTACTGATCAAAGCACGATGTGTTAAAATTAAAACTTTCAGACAAATTTGCCCAGAATTCAAACAAAACTAACAAGCATTAGTATCTATTTGAATTAGATTTATGGTTTTTGGCAGATTATAATAAGTTTTCAAAAGAATGACACATTTTAATATTTCAGCACTATGTTATATACTTTTAGATGATTTCAAGGAAATTTAATACTTGTGAATATGCATAGAGGTTATACAGAGAACTCAATTAATGGAAAAATGATAGTTCACAATATTACATGAGCCCCAAATGAACTTATCTGTAATGTTTAGGTTTTCAAACTTGAGACAGATAAATTTGACTTTTATTCCTGGCTGTGTCAATTACTAGCCATATGATCTTCAGCAAGTCGTTTATCCTTTATGTTTTCATTTCCTCAATTCTAACATAGGAGTATTCCTAGTTGCTCAAATGGTAAAGACTCCACCTGCAATGCAGGAGACCCAGGTCTAATCCTTGGGTCGGGAAGATCCCCGGGAGAAGGAAATGGCAACCCACTCCAGTGTTCTTGACTGGAGAATTCCGTGGACAAAGGAGCCTGGTGGACTACAGTCCGTGGAGTCACAAAGAAGTCTTATCTAGCAAAATTAATTAACATAACTTCCTCAATCACTCAATGAATGAGAGTTATTAATATAACATTCACAGTAAGAATATCAATCCCTAATGTATCAATGTATCAATAGCATATTGAAAAGCAGAGACATTACTTTGCCAACAAAGATCCGTCTAGTCAAGGCTATGGTTTTTCCAGTGGTCATGTATGGATGTGAGAGTTGGACTGTGAAGAAAGCTGAGTGCCAAAGAATTGATGGTTTTGAACTGTGGTGTTGGAGAAGACTCTTGAGAGTCCCTTGGACTGCAAGGAGATTCAACCAGTACATTCTAAAGGAGTTCAGTCCTGGGTNACTTTGCCAACAAAGGTCCATCTAGTCAAGGCTATGGTTTTTCCAGTGGTCATGTATGGATGTGAGAGTTGGACTGTGAAGAAAGCTGAGTGCCAAAGAACTGATGCTTTTGAACTGTGGTGTTGGAGAAGACTCTTGAGAGTCCCTTGGACTGCAAGGAGATTCAACCAGTCCATTCTGAAGGAGATCAACCCTGGGATTTCTTTGGAAGAAATGATGCTAAGGCTGAAACTCCAGTACTTTGGCCACCTCATGTGAAGAGTTGACTCATTGGAAAAGACTCTAATGCTGGGAGGGACTGGGGGCAGGAGGAGAAGGGGACGACAGAGGATGAGATGGCTAGATGGCATCACTGACTCGATGGACGTGAGTCTGAGTGAACTCCTGGAGTTGGTGATGGACAGGGAGGCCTGGCGTTCTGCAATTCATGGGTTTGCCAAGAGTTGGACACGACTGAGCAACTGAACCGAACTGATGTTACTTTAAAACAATGTAAAATTTCCAAAATAGAACTCATACTAACTGCCATATTGACTTTATTTCTCCACGTCTTCCACATTAATAAATTACTCATTGTTGGGCTAAAACTGTAACAGGAAAATAAAGAAAAGATTAGGCTCACACCATGTGCCTATGGTAAGCTTTTCTACATTAATTCATTCCTAATCTGTTAAATTCCTCTAATGTCCCTGTGAAATGGATATGTGTAGGCATGCTCTTAGAATTTAGCAACCTGAAGCAAGAATGGGTATGTCTGAGGGAGAAATTTTGATACAGTCCCTACAATGTTAGGGATACCCACTGTTATCTGTGTATAAAACTGACTTTGTTAGTGATATCAGGATTGATGCTCTATTTCTCATCATATATCCCTTCCTTTTTATTAAAGAATAAAGACTATGAAATGGGACAGAAGGGGAAAGTATATTATTTTTTGATCACGCTCACTTGGCCACAGGTGGGCAAGCAGATTGACCTGTCCATCCAAGCTGAGTAATTCCTCACTCTTTCACTTTTTGTTTATGACTTTGTTTCTTCATCCTTGGCAAGAGCAGACGGTAAATCATGGCATTTCTTGGCTGAAAGGCAGAGTGAAACAGCTGTGACCCTTGAGATATTGTTTACTTTACTGCCTCCTGACACACACTCAGTCACTTTTGTTGGACATGCTTGATGGCTTTCGTTCACAAAGTTGGCTGTTCTGTCTGCTCCACCAGTTGATGCAGAGAGAGACAGTGGCTGCTTTAAGCTACTTTTGTTAGTTCATTCATTAAACATTTGTGAACGTCTACTACCTGCCAGATACTGAGATAAGTACAAATAGGAACAAATCAGGTTCCCTACCCTTAAGGAGCCAATAGTCTAGTAAGGGATGAGGCACCTATGAATATTAATCATTACACAATAAGTACATACCAGAAGAGGTATGAATAAAGTAACATGGCAACAACAGGAAAAAGAAAGACTTATTCTGCAGAGAAGGTGGAGAAAGGCAAGATATAGGAAGGTTTACAAAGTTATATTTAAATTATGCCCTTGTGGTAGGCAACAGCCAGGGTTATAGAAGGCTTCGTGATATAGTCAGAAATAAACCCCAGAAATCAGCAACGGTGGCATAGTTACAGGCCATAAAAAGGTTGTAGGTTGAGGAGGTATAGTGATGTACCAATCAGATCACCCCTTTAAGACCAAAGTTTTCAACCCCGGCTGCCAGGTATGTTATCTGCTGAAGGCTCAAAGTTGAGTTTTTCCCCTGCAAATCACCCTCCTCCAAAGGGGTCCCAATGCCTCCATTATCAGAGGCAGACTAATTTATCAATTCAAGCACGAAGAAACTTAACGGCATTACTCCTGATGGAGGGTAATGCTAGTGGGTAATCTGACTTCTAGAGCTCCCATGTGGTAGGCTGAAAAATAGACCCCAGAGATATCAAGTCCTAATCCCTAGAACCAGTAAATATTATTTTATATGAGAACCAGATCTTCATAGATATGATTAACTTAGGGTTTAATGATTGAGAGATGACTTTGCATTATTAGGGTTGGCCCTAAATGGAATCATGTGAGGAGAAGGTAATGTGAAGACAGAGGCAGAAACTGGAGTGATATGGTTATAAGCCAGGAAGAGGCAAGGGTTGGATTTTCCCCTGGAGTGTCCAGAAGGAAGGTAGTCCCGCAGACACTCTGACTTTGGCCTGATTTAAGGCCTCTGGCTTCTAGAAAGTGAGAGAAAATAAGTGTATTATTTTAAGCCACCCATTTGATAGTAGTTTGTTCCAGCAGCCACAGGAAATTGATACAGCATAGCACCAGCTGAGGCCTTTGCTGCAACTACATCTCTATTTAACTTCTTCCTCTGCCCAATCCTGTGAAACAAATTAAACCAAGACTAAGCAGCTACTCTCTTAGGTCCTTCAGTTTGGACCAGCCTTTTGTGGTCTGACCTTGCTCAGTAGAATAAATAAAACTTTGTCTGGAAGAGAGGCATGGGTCAGGTAGGGAACAACATACGAAATGTGTGAGAGAACCCAGTGGATTTGGAGAAATTCTGGGGCAGTTAGGGCATATGTGTATGTGAGCCTCACATCCTGAAACTTCCCTCAGGGTCTTATTATGTTCTAATCTCCTCCTTTCTTTTTGGCTTCTACCAAGCCCAGCTCTGACACGCGGCCCATTTCATGCAAGGTTTTGCATTTTATCCTCAGCTGTTTGGACATCATCAGCAAAGCAGTGGGTGATACTGCAGGACCATTTTGCTGGGAAGTAGCATGATCAGATTTGTATATTTTAAGATCAGCTGGCTACAGTGTATAAATGGGAGCAAAGGAAAGAAAAGCAGAGTAACAAGGGTAGGAAGAGTAATAAGAGTAAGCGGAGCAGAGGGTAAAACGGTTACATGAACTTGGCAAGCCGTTTCCTGGACTCTGAAGAGAACTAGTTTAGAAAACAGCTATGTTCTGCTAGTGCTGTCGTGAACCCCAAGAACTAAGTGTTCAGGGGCTAACAACTAGAGAAGGTGGCAGTAGTTCTGAGGACAATGTGCCCTTGATCGTGGCTGGCAGAAAGCTGTAGGAACCTGGATCATATTGCTTGGGTTTGACTCCCAGCTCTGCCGCTTACTTATAATATATATTTAAGCAAGTTTTATTAACTGTGTCTGCATTTCCTCATCTACACTAATGATTCCTCTCTCGTGGAGCTGAGGATTAAGTGCGTTAATATATGTAAAGCACTTAGAAGAATGCCTGGCACAGAGTGAATGCTTAATAACATTAGTTATTATCAGCCCAGCAGTTTCCTCAAATGTTTTATAGTCAGGAGAGCTGCTTTTCATTTATCAGAGCCCTGGGATCTCAAGAAATAGTAGAGAGAAAGAAATGTATTTATTAAAGGTACTGAATATAATTGGAAAAGATATACTGCTAATAGGAACTTCACCCTCTGCCCAGTCCCCAGCCTCAGTTTTCTCCTTCCCTTTCCCCAGTAAGAAAGGTGAGCTGGGCATGGCAAGTCCATATGCTTAGAACTAAAGGGGATTCATAGTCGCCAAAATAAACCACCCATCCAACGCTGGGTTCCTACTACAGCCTGCATCATCCTTTGGTTCCAGCACTGGACTTGAACGGCAATGGGAAACACACCGTTCCCATCATCACAAAGTCTATAGTACGGTGGAGACCACAACCATACATGAACAATTATATATGTACATAGCAATACAATAAATGCTACAGTGGAAGCTGTGAGGAGGGTGCTGGGGGAACAAATATGGAAAAACTATCCTGGGGCAAGTAGGCAACATTTCACTAAGACAATTACATTGGTGATGAATCTTACAGGATGAAGCTAGTTTCTTGCTAGCCACAGAAGCTAGGGATATGAATTTGATGCGGAAGGAACAGTGAACTAAGACAAATCTGGAAAGAGCCCAGCTCATTTGGAAAGTTTCCATAGCTGGAATACAGTTTCAAGAGTGGAAGAGGCAGAGAAGTAGAAAGGAGGGACAGAAGTTTGGGCAGAGGACATAGGTTGTAAATCCTTCAAAGCAATGCAAAGAAATAGAGGAAAACAATAGGATGGGAAAGACTAGAGATCTAGTCAAGAAAATTAGAGATACCAAGGGAACATTTCATCAAATATGGGCACAATAATGGACAGAAACTGTATGGACCTAACAGGAGCAGAAGATATTAAGAAGAGCTGGCAAGAATACAAAGAACTATACAAAGATCTTCATGACCCAGATAATCACGATGGTGTGATCACTCACCTAGAGCCAGACATCCTGGAATGTGAAGTCAAGTGGGCCTTAATTAATGTCTGACTGGTCATGGGGATGCATCTCAGGGGCCTAGGAGACTGGAACAAGTTGTTTGTCACTGGCAGTCACACCTTCCGTTGGAGACGTGCTGTCTGTCACTTAGGTTTGTATGATGGGAAATTCTCCAAACATAGGAAGGGAGAGAGAGGTTGGGTGGCCAAAAATATGCAAGTACATCTTGCACATCCTGGGAAGCCACACGTTTAGGAAACCAGTTTGACACTTCTCTTTTTCACATGCCACATGCCCAAATCATTAGCAAATCTTTCAGCCTCATCTTCAAAATCTATCTAAAATCTGACCATCCCACTTCAGCTCCACCATTACCAGCATAGATCAAGCCCTTATTATCTCTTGCCTGGATTACTGACTCAGCCTCCTTGCTGGTCTGTTGGTTTCTCCATTTGGCCCCTTACAGTTTATTTTCAACTTGGATGTCAAAGTTCTCTTTCAAAATATTGTTGTTT
Source organism: Oreotragus oreotragus (assembly GCA_006410675.1). Lineage (NCBI taxonomy): Eukaryota > Metazoa > Chordata > Mammalia > Artiodactyla > Bovidae > Oreotragus > Oreotragus oreotragus. Next base: position 53,635 of record SJYX01023762.1, read on the forward strand.
AATCGGTAAGCCATGTCCAACTCTTTTGCAATCCCTGGACTGTGGCCCACCAGGCTCCTCTCTCCATGGGATTTCCCAGGGAAGAATACTGGAGTGGGTTGCCATTTTCTTCTCCAGAGGATCTTCCTGACCCAGTGATTGAAACCAAGTCTCCTGAATGGGCAAGCGGATTCTTTACAGCTGAGCCACCATGATCAAACCTCAAATCCTGTTTGAGTCCACTTATACGAGGTACCTAGAATAGTCAAATTTATAGAGTCAGAAAGTACACAGGTAGATGCCAGCGGTGAGGTGTGAGGAGGGGGAATGGTGACTTGGGGTTTGATGGGGACACTGTTTCAGTTTAGGAAAGTGAATGATTCAGATGGATGATGGTGAGAGGTGCCCAACAATGTGAATGTACTTGGTGCCTCTGAACTGTACAGTGAAATATGGTTGAAATAGTATGCTTTATATTGTGTGGCTTTTAGCACAATAAAAAGCATTAAAAATATGTCAGACAGCCCCATCCAAATAAATAAAATAAAAATACATCAGACCTTATCACCCCTGTGCTCGAAGTCCTCCTATATGTCTTATTACCTTCAGTGCAAAAGCCAGAGTTATGACAGTGACCTACAATACCCTTTACAGTATTCCTTCTCTCCCCCATTTGTCTCTCTGTTCAAATCCTCAGTTACTGTCACAATGCCATCCATACTCAGAACTCAGGATCTTTGTCCTTATTTTTCCCCCTGCCAGGATCATTTGTCTCACAGATCGTTACAACTTGCTCCTTCACTTCCCTTAGTTTTCTGCTCAAATGTCACCTTATCAGAAAATGTCCTCCGACCACGCTGTAAAATTATGACCCTCTAGCCCCTGAGACTCCACATTCTTTGAAACTCTTCTCCATAGCACATTAATCTCCAACCAGACATTCTGTATGCGTGTTAGTCGCTCAGTCGTGTCTGACTCTTTGCAGCCCATGGATCGTAACCTGCCAGGCTCCTTTGTCCATGGAATTCTCCAGCTAGATTTCTGGAGTGGGTTGCCATTTCCGATCCAGGGGATCTTCCCAACCCGGGGACTGAACCTGTGTCCCTGAATCTCCTTCATTAGAGGTAGATTCTTTACCTATGCTGCTGCTGCTAAGTCATGTCAGTCGTGTCCAACTCTGTGTGACCCATAGACGGCAGCCCACCAGGCTCTGCTGTCCCTGGGATTCTCCAGGCAAGAACACTGGAGTGGGTTGCCATTTCCCTCTCCAATGCATGAAAGTGAAAAGTGAAAGGGAAGTCACTCAGTCGTGTCCGACTCTTAGCGACCCCATGGACTGCAGCCTACCAGGCTCCTCTGCCCATGGGATTTTCCAAGCAAGAGTACTGGAGTAGGATGCCATTCCCTTCTCCATCTTTACCTATGAGTCACCTGGAAAGTCCCATTCATGTTTATATACAAGCAAAATCAGCAGAATCGTGTTTTCCCATTTTGTTCAGTAGAGTGAAAGTCATGAAAACACAGGAAGGAGAAATTTTTATCCAAGCAGTCAGTGATTAGAAAATTTGATCCTTCTGTGCTGTTCAGGAACCTGGTATTTGTGCTGTAATTGAATCAGAATGCACAGAGTAATTAAGAACAAAATGAAAAGGGGTTTGTGATATTTCCCAATGAGCTTGATGTGGAGGCAAACAGCAAAGTTCCAAGCACAACTAAGTGCTTAGTATAAGCAATACCAGTACATTTAAAAATCCTGTAAGGTACTCAGTTCCTTATTGAGCCATGGGCTTTGCTACCATGGAAATACAGTTGACCACACCCTGAAGTGTCTCTTAAGTGAGAAAACACTTGAGCAGGAAGAGGAAGAAGTTATCATTCTTGTGGTGACACTTAAGAACCAACTGCATGACACTCCTGAAAAAGAATAAAGTGAGGTGGTTTGCTCAATAGGATCTCTAAACATAATAGAACTAGAAAATGAAAGGGGGATAGAACCTGTCCCCTTCAGTGAACCTGTCCTAACCACTGGACAGCTAGTAAATTCCCAGAAATTCTTAAAAAGAGACAACAGTAATGGAGATGATTGACAAATTTAATCACATTAAGATGAAGTACTACTGTTCATTAAAAGATCACAGAAAGAGTAAATACAAACCATGAACTAAGGAAAGATATTATAATACATATAACCAACCAAAAGTTAATAGCCATGATATAAAGAACTCCTAAGAATCAATAGGATAAAAATAAATAAAATAAACCTATAGAAAAGGAAGCCCCAAGCATGAACAGGCATTTCACAGGAGAGGAAACACAGTTAGGAGGTAAAGATATGGAAAGATGCTCAATCTCACTTATAAGGAGGGAACTGCAAATTATAACCACAGTGAAACATTATTTCACATCCACCAGGATGACAATTTTTTAAAAGTAAAAAACACTCCTAAGTGTTGATAAAGAGGTAGAGCAATAGTAAGTCTTCTACACTGCTAGGAAATAAACTGGTGTCATTAGGTAAATTTGTAAACATACACACTCTCTTTGACACTTGACATGTATCCTGTGCAGTATATCCATTGCATAAGAATATCAGAATACACACACAAATATTTATAGAAGGCTGATTTTAAGAAGGCAAAAACTGAAAATGAATAAATAAAAAGGCAAAAACAAGCAAACAAGAAACAAGAAATAATTAAAACGTCCATGGGTAGGAGAATGGAAAAACTGTTGTGTATTCATTTCAAGAAATGCTATATAGCAGTTTAAAAAAAGAATGAAATACAGCTATATGCATTAACATTATTGAATCTCATAAATATGTTGTGCCAAAAAAGCTGCAGAAGAATGTATAAATGTATATGCAATTTGTGATTTTTCCCAGTATCAAAGGCCTTGATGCTGGGAAAGATTGAAGGCAGGAGAAGAAGGGGATGACAGAGGATGAGATGGTTAGATTGCATCAGCAACTCAATGGACATGAGTTTGATGCATTTCTTCATCTAACTCTATCTGATTTGTGACTTTATTTATTTCTTTCAAAAAACATTTATTCATTGATTTGACTATGCTGAGTCTTAGCTGCCCCACATGGGATCTAGTTCCCTGTTGTTTTTCAGTCACTCAGCCATGTCTGACTCTTTGTAACCCCGTGGACTGCAGCATTTTAGGCTTCCCTGTCCTTCACCATCTCCTGGAGCTTGCTCAAACTCATGTCCNTTCTTTCAAAAAACATTTATTCATTGATTTGACTATGCTGAGTCTTAGCTGCCCCACATGGGATCTAGTTCCCTGTTGTTTTTCAGTCACTCAGCCATGTCTGACTCTTTGTAACCCCGTGGACTGCAGCATTTTAGGCTTCCCTGTCCTTCACCATCTCCTGGAGCTTGCTCAAACTCATGTCCATTGAGTCGGTGATGCCCTAGTTTTCTGACCAGGGGTCAAACCCAGACCCCCTGAATTGGGAAGCAGAGTCTTAGCCACTGGACCACCAGGGAAGACCCTGTTTAATTCCTTTTTAAAATAAAGTATCTTTATTTACTTATTTATTTATTTTTGGCTGTGTTGGGTCTTAGCTGCAGCATGCAGGCTGAGTACCTGCATCATTCAGGATCTCAGTTCCTTGACCAGAGAAGGAATTGGAGTCCCTTGCATTGGAGGGCAGATTACTAACCACTGGACCACCCAGGATGTTCCCTGATTTGTACCTTTTATAATAAAGGTGTAAAGTAGTCAGTAAACTGTGTTCCTGAGTTCTCTGAGCTGCTCTAACAGATTAACTGAAACTGCAGTGGGGGTCACAGGACCCTCAGATTTAGAGCCATTGGGTTAGAAGCATAGATAACAACCTACACTTCTGATTGGGCATCTGAAGTCAGGAAGGGGGACAGTCTTATAGGACTGAACCCTTAACCTGTGGCNATCAATTCTAACAACTGTAACACAGAACAGGGGGCAGCAGCAGGTGTGCACACATAACCAAATGATGTTCCAGGCACAGAAAAATCACAACATTGAATTTACACAAGGGGAAACGTTCTCATTGCATTTTCTATAATAACCATGTCTTTGTCTCTTCACTGAAGAGATTTTTCTCCATCTTGAAGATGAGCTGCTGGTATTAATATTCTATTTAAGTCTTGTTACACTATAAGATGGAGAAGGAAATAGCAACCCACTCCAGTATTCTTGCCTGGAAAATTCCATGGACAGAGCAGTCTGGCAGGCTGCAGCCCGTGGGGACACAAGAGTCGGACACGACTTTGCGACGAAACTACCAATCACACTATAAGAACTAACATTTGCCAATTTGCTCAGTAAAAATGAGGAAATTTGTCTCCAAAGAACAAATTTCAATTCAAATTTTAGATGTAAAGAATGCAGTGGAACTGCCAAAGCTAAACTTCATGGCTGAACTAAAAGATAACAAGCTGACAGTCAGGTACAAGTTGTTCCAAGCCGTGTAAGCATCTCCTCCAGCCCTGGTAGTTATTCTTTTTCATAATGGAAAGCTTTCCTCTGGAAAGCAAAAGATTCATATGGCTTTGAGGCCAAAGGTCATTGGGGGAAGTCCCTTCCTGCCTGTTACCCTCAGGTCTACAGCATGTCAGCATTAGCCCCAGAAGGGTCTGAGGGGCACATTCAGTGCTTCAGTGGGGTGATCAGCTGAAGGAACCTGAAATTTGGGAAAACTCTCTTTGGAAATGAAATATTTTGGAAGGAAACTGGCTGATTCCAAACTAGACTGCTTATTCCTTTTGCCTGGTGGCTCAGAGGTTAAAGAGTCTGCCTCCAATGCGGGAGACCTGGGTTCGATCTCTGGGTCAGGAAGATCCCTAGGAGAAGGAAATGGCAACCCACTCCAGTATTCTTGCCTGGAGAATCCCATGGACAGAGGAGCCTGGTGGGCTACAGTCCACGGGGTCGCAAAGAGTTGGACACGACTGAGCAACTTCACTTCACTTCATTCCTTTTGCCAGGGTCATGAGACACACAGATAAAGAACTGTCCTGATTATGCTAAATATTTGCTGCTTGTGATCTTTCTTCACATGAGGACAGAGAAGCCTGGCAGGCTACAGTCCACGGGGTCGCAAAGAGTCGGACAGGACTGAGCAACTACACTTCACTTCATTCCTTTTGCCAGGGTCATGAGACACACAGATAAAGAACTGTCCTGATTATGCTAAATATTTGCTGCTTGTGATCTTTCTTCACATTTCCTGGATTCAGTGCCCTGATAGAAGTAGCAGATATTCTTACGAGCCCCTTTTCCAGATGGCAATTCTTGTTCCCAAAGGTTAAGAGCAATGCAGTTCAGGATACCTTTGTGTATGGGGGTGTCCACCTCTTGGTGCTGGCCAGGTCCATGAGCTGCACGTGAATCTTTTGCCAGGGTCATGAGACACACAAATAAAGAACTGTCCTGATTATGCTAAATATTTGCTGCTTGTGAACTTTCTTCACATTTCCTGGATTCAGTGCCCTGATAGAAGTAGCAGATATTCTTATGAGCCCCTTTTCTGGATGGCAATTCTTGTTCCCTAAAGGTTAAGAGCAATGTAGCTCAGGATACCTTTGTGTATGGGGGTGTCCACCTCTTGGTGCTGGCCAGGTCCATGAGCTGCACGTGAATCACTATGTGTCTGGCAAGGCCAGGAAGGCATTGTTACTACCGAAACACAAGACATAAAGGCCTTTAGATGTAGAGTAGCTTTTAAAGACACAAAACAGGTAGGGATTGTGTGTGCATGTCAACACATTAATCATGAAGTCCAAAGGAACAATTCTGCCAATTCTGTCTTGATTTGGCTTCCTTGAATTCTGTGGAAAATTCTGTTTTAATAAGAGTGTTCTTCAAGAACTCTTCTGGTTAAAAGGTTAGTGAGGTTTTGGCTGTATGTATGTTGTACCATGTTAGGTTTTTGTTTGGAGATTAAGTATGGTTTGTGGAGATGGGTGTGAGTGCTGAGTTGACAAAGGGTGAAATTGTGATAGTTAAGTTTATATGTCAACTTGTCTGAATCAAGGGATGCTTAAGATATTTGATGAAATATTATTTGGGGGAGTGTCTGTGAGAGTGTTTCTGGATAAAATTAGCATTGAATCATTAATTTAGTAGATTGCCCTCCCCAGTGTGGGTGGGCAGCACCTAATCTGGGGAGGGCCTGAATAGAGCAAAATGAGTGAAGAAGGAGGGATTTGCCCCCTTTTCTGCCTATTGCTTGAGATGGGCTATTTCATTTCTTTTTCTGCCCTCAAGCTGGGATTTACATTATCAGCTCTCCTGGTTCTCAGGCCTTTGATTCAGAGGGAATCACATCACTGGCTTTTCTGGGTCTCCAGCTTATGCATGGCAGGTTGTAGGACTTCTCAGGCTCCCTAATTGTTTGAGTCAGTTCCTCATAATAAATCTCTTTTTGCATCCTTTTGGTTTTGCTTCTCTGGAGAACCCTAACTAACACAGACACCATAAATAGTCACTCTCTTGCACTGCTGGTAAATTGCTACAGTCTTCCTGGTAGGGAATTTGTGAGTGTACTTCAAGCGCTTTAAAAATAGCCATGCTTTTTGAGACAACAATTCTACATCTAGGAAATTAGCCAATAGAAGTATTTATAGATGAATTTACAGATTTTTTCACACGAATGGACATCTCAGTATAGCTTAGAAAACTGCAATCTTGGATATAACTTAAATGTCTAATTATTGGGGATTTGTGAAGGGAATTATTTTACCTTTCAAAGCTACTTTATAAAGGCTAATTTTTGACATAAATGGGGTACTATTGTATTAGTCCTCTGTAACATGAAGTTATAAAACAGTATGTACTTATAATGCCATTTTTATACATAATTTTTTACACTTAAAAATCTGCATTCCTATAGAAAATAGAATTCTGTTTTAAAGTCAAGGTGTGAAAAATGAGGGAGCAATGATGGAATTCCTCTCAGAAATGAAAACTAAGTCTATAAACATCACTAGTATGAGCCATCAGGGAAGCCCCTCTAAAGGTTTAACTGTCTTTAAAGGTCTATAAATGTATAAAGGTCAGGTACTTCATTTTAAATGCTATTTTAATACCTCAGAACTTTTGTCACTTATCCTTTTTAAACACTGCCTCACTATTTCCCCACAGTAATCACTCATTTATTTAACACATATTTTTAAGTACCCATTATGTGCCAGGTACTTTTTTAGGTGCCAGGGCAGGGGCCGTGATGAAAACAGTCATTGTTCTCATGTTAACATATTCAGATTCATAATAATTGACATAAAACAGCCTAAGGTATCAATGGGTGATAAATGCTATGAAAAAAATAATAAAGCAGAGTGAAGAAATAAAGAAAGCAGCCTCTTTGATTAGCTGACATTTGAATAAAGACCCCAAAGGAAGTGAGGAGGTGGGCTAAGCTGAGTTCTGGGGGCAAGGAGTAGCACAGCAAGCAAAGATGACTCTAAGAACAAGGGCCCTGGGTCACAAATGTGTTTGGGGGCTTTGGACCAGTAAGAAAATCAAAGAAGCTAGAATGGAGTAAGGCAAAGGCAGAATGGAAGGGATAAAATTAGAAAGGTAAATGAGAGTCAGATAACATATCGAGATGAGGGCTAGCAAGGGAATTCTTCAATTATGAAATCTTATGTCCGATTTCTACAGGAAATGCAAGGAGCTGAGCAGATTCTATACAACTCTCATTGAGTCTTAAGTGAAGGGGTCCCTAAAGGCAATGACCACCAACAGGTAAACAAAACAGGGTCAATATTTAGGTTTATTGACAGCTATGAAAAACATCTACTTCTGCTTCACAGACTACACTAAAGCCTTTGACTATGTGAATCACAACAAACTGTGGAAAATTCTTAAAGAAATGGGAATACCAGACCACATACCTGCCTCCTGAGAAATCTGTATACAGGTCAAGAAGCAACAGTTAGAATTGGACATTGAACAATGGACTGGTTCCATACTGGGAGAGGAGTACATCTAGGCTATACACTGTCACCCTGCTTATTTAACTTCTATGCAGAGTATATCATGCAAAATCCCAAACTGGATGAAACACAACCTGGAATCAACATTGCTGGCAGAAATATCAATAACCTCAGATATGCAGATTACACCATTCTTATGGTAGAAGTGAAGAGGAACTAAAGAGCTTCTTGATGAAAGTGAAAGAGGAGAGTGAAAAAGCTGGCTTAAAACTCACGTTAAAAACTAAAATCACAGCATCTAGTCTCATCACTTCACAGCAAACAGATGGGGAAACAATGGAAACAGTGAGAGACTTTATTTTTCTGGGCTCCAAAATCACTGCAGATGGTAACTGCAGCCATGAAATTAAACACACACACACACACACACACTAAGAGTCTTCTCCAACACCACAGTTCAAAAGCATCAATTCTTCGGCACTCAGCTTTCTTCATAGTCCAACTCTCATATCCACACATGACCACTGGAAAAACCATAGCCTTGACTATATGGACCTTTGTTGACAAAGTAATGTCTCTGCTTTTTAATATGCTGTCCAGGTTGGTCATAACTTTCCTTACAAGAGTAAGCATCTTTTAATTTCACTGCTGCAATCACCATCTGCAGTGATTTTGGAGCCCAGAAAAATAAAATCAGCCACTGTTTCCATTGTTTCCCCATCTATCTGCCATGAAGTGATGGGACCAGATGCCATGATCTTAGTTTTCTGGATGTTGAGCTTTAAACCAACTTTTTCACTCTCCTCTTTTTACTTTCATCAAGAGGCTCTTTAGTTCTCTTTACGTTCTCCCATAAGGGTGGTGTCATCTAAATATCTGAGGTTATTGATATTTCTCCTTGCAATCTTGATTCCAGCTTGTGCTTCTTTCAGCTCAGCATTTCTCATAATGTACTCTGCGTATAAGTTAAATAAGCAGGGTGACAATGTACAGCCTTGATATATTCCTTTCCTGATTTACAACCAGTATGTTGTTCCATGTCCAGTTCTAACTGTTTCTTCCTCCGTGCATACAGATTTCTCAGGAGGCAGGTCAAGTGGTCTGGTATTCCCATTTCTTTAAGAATTTTCCACAGTGATTTATGATCCCCACAGTCAAAAGCTTTGGCATAGTCAATAAAACAGAAATAGATGTTTTTCTGGAACCCTCTTGATTTTTCCATGATCCAGCAGATGTTGACAATTTGATCTCTGGTTTGCTACCTCTTCTAAAACCAACTTGAACATCTGGAAGTTCACGGTTCACATACTGTTGAAGCATGGCTTCGAGAACTTTGAGCATTACTTTGCTAGTGTGTGAGATGAATGCATTTGTGCAGTAGTTTGAGCATTCTTTGGTATTGCCTTACTTCGGGATAGGAATGAAAACTGACCTTTTCCAGTCCTGTGGCCACTGCTGAGTCTTCCAAATTTGTAGGCATATTGAGTGCAGCACTTTCACAGCATCATCTTATAGGCCTTGAAATAGCTCAGCTGGAATTCAATCACCTCCGCTAGCTTTGTTCCTAGTGATGCTTCTTAAGGCCCACTTGACTTCAGATTCCAGGATGTCTTGCTCTAGGTGAGTGATCACACCATAGTGATTATCTGGATCATGAAGATCTTTTTTGTATAGTTCTGTGTATTCTTGCCCGCTTTTCTTAATATCTTCTGCTTCTCTTAGGTCCATACAACTTATGTCCATTATTGTGTCCATCTTTGCATGAAATGTTCCCATGGTATCTCTAATTTTCTTAAAGAGATCTCTAGTCTTTCTCATTCTCTTGTTTTCCTCTATTTCTTTGGATTGATCACTGAGGAAGGTTTTCTTATCTCTCCTTGCTATTCTCTGGAACTTTGCATTCAGATGCTTATATTTTTCCTTTTCACCTCTCTTCTTTTCACAGCTCTTTGTAAGACCTCCTCAGACCACCATTTTGCCTTTTTGGGGGGGATAGTCTTGATCCCTGCCTCCTGTACAATGTCACAAAACTCTGTCCATAGTTCTTCAGGCACTTTATCAGATCCAGTCCCTTGAATGTATTTCTCACTTCCACCATATAATTGTAAGGGATTTGAATTAGGTCATACCTGAATGGTCTAGTGGTTTTCCCTACTTTCTTCAATTTAAGTCTGAATTTGGTAATAAAGAGTTCATAATCCCATCCAGAGTCAGCTGCCAGTCTTCTTTTTGTTGACTGTATAGAGTTCTCCATCTTTGACTGCAAAGAATACAGTCAATCTGATTTCAGTATTGACCATCTGGTCAGCATATTAAAAAACAGAGATATTACTTTGTCAATGTCAAAAAGGTCCATCTAGTCAAAGCTATGGTTTTTCCAGTAGTCATGTTTGAATGTGAGAGTTGGAGTATTAAGAAAGCTGAGTGCCGAAGAAATAATGCTTTTGAACTGTAGTGTAGGAGAAGACTCTTGAGAGTCCCTTGGACTGCAAGGAAATCCAACCAGTCCATCCTAAAGGAAATCAGTCCTGAATATTTATTGGAAGGACTGATGTTGAAGCTGAAACTCCAATACTTTGGCCACCTGATGAGAAGAGCTGACTCATTTGAAAAGACCCTGATGCTTGGAAAGATTGAAGGTGGGAGAAGGGCTCAACAGAGGATGAGATGATTGGATTGCATCACTGACTCAATGGACATGAGTTTGAGTAAGCTCCGTGAGTTGGTGGTAGATAGGGAAGCCTGGTGTGAGCAGTCCCTGGGGTTGCAAAGAGTCAGACATGCCTGAGCGACTGAACTGAACTGAACTGAAGGTCTTTACAACTATCCTGAAAACAAGGGGAGAGTTTGAAGATGCCTAAGAAAAGAAGCATGTAACTAGATAGGTAGTTCAGAAAGTCTTTTTGGCACTATTATGGATGAAAGAGAGCAGGACGATTGCAAAGCCTCCTGGACATAAAGTTTAGGATATCAGTCCTCTTTGATACACAAAATTTGAAGCCATAGTAATAATGTGAATATTATCCTAATTTTTAAAATGTAAAATCAAGATATGACATAATTAAACACATTCCTTAGGACCATTTATATGATCAAGTAACTTTTTATTCATGAATTTTATGTTTGCTTCTTCCAAAGCACTATTTTATAGACACGAAAATTCAGAAGACATTTTTTCCCCAAAACAAGTAGAGAATGAAAAGATCAAGCTAACAAAACTGTGTTTTTGTTTTAGTGTGAATTTGCAGTAAAGTATATATTGTCTGAAAAGAATTGCTCTATCAATCTCTCCAAATGTTTCTGTTCCTGTGAAAACTCTGTGCATTCCTCAACATATGTGCCCATCAATCTCTACTAGTTTGAGCTGAGAATTAGTCTGGTAAAATTTCCCAATAGAATAACAAATGCTAAAATGTCACTTCCTAAAACTGAGAATTTTATTCCACAAAGCTAAATTTAAAGCATAAGTTTGGAATTGAAAACAAAATCTTTATCAAAATGTAATGTATTCTGAAAGTGCTATGCATTAATAGTGTTTCACAGATTTTCCCCCTTGAAGTTGTTAGATATTAAAACAAAATTTAGTGTTTTTCTGTTAAAAGTAGAGTGCATGTTTATAATAAAACACTGACAATTAAAAAAAATATAAAGGAGAAAATAAAAATGAGTATTCATAAGTGCAAGACCTAGAAATAACTATCATAAATACTTAATACACTTCTTTCATGCATACATATCTATTTATCATGTATTTATATTCATTTAAGTTATGCCATGAGCATTTCCTATAATATTCAATGTTCTTTGAAAATGATATTTTAATAGCTGTATAATATTACACCATAAGGCTATTCCATAAATTATGCAACTATTAATTTACATGTGGGCATGAACATTGCTTCTAATTTTCTATATTTTAAGAACTGTATAATGTTCACTTTTGTACATGAATCATTTTCCACATCTCTACATCTCTGGTGACTTCCTAAGAGTGGAATCCTAGAACTGGAAATGCTAGGTCAAAGTTTTTTGTTTTTTTTTTTAATTTTTGCCACTTATTGCCAAGCTGCTTTTTGGATAGTTTTTACTAATTTAGAGTTTCACTAGAAGTCCACAGCTTGACAGACAAAACATAATATATAATTAATAGTTCTTTTTCCTTATTAAATGTGAAGTGAGGGTTGTTTCATAATATTTTTTGGACAACTATATTCTGTGAATTGCTTTTCTATATCCTATTACCAGTTTTCTGCCAAGGTATTGGTCTTCATCATCTCTTCTTTTGAATTAGGAAGAAAGGGAATTTCCTTCGAATTATGGATGCTTTGGGATGCTCAGGAATATCCCTAATGGGGGAGTTCGGGCTTTCTTTCTTCTTTGCAAGCTGGTTAAGCTATTGATCTGGACTCTAGATCATTCTGCCAGTGGGAGCCCATTAAGGGCACTTGGGTTAAGGTCCAAACCATGAAGGGCATAATTATTATATTATGCTCATGCTTTAGTCTTTTTAGTCTCTTTGTCATGTTTGTTGCAAAACAGAATTTTCTGTTAGACTGATTATAAATATTTGCAAACTGAAATAAAAACACAAAATTAAATCTTTATCAATTTAAGAAAACTAAATAAATGCTGCAAATAGTACTTAACAATAGCAAGACCATAACTTATTGTAGTCATTTAATGTTAAAATGTGCCACTCAATATGCCAGCAAATATGGAAAACTCAGCAGTGGCCACAGGACTGGAATAGGTCAGTTTTCATTTCAATCCCAAAGAAAGGCAATGCCAAAGTAAAAGTGAAAGTGAAGTCGTGTCCAACTCTTTGCTGATTCTGACAGTCCATGGACTGTCAGCTACCAGGCTCCTCAAGAGACAGTCCATGGAGTTCTTCAGGCAAGAGTACTGGAGTGGGTTGCCATTTCCTTCTCCAGGGGATCTTCCCAACCCAGGGATAGAACCTAGGTCTTCCTCACAGCAGGCAGACGCTTTATCATCTGAGCCACAGGGAAGCCCTACTATTGCACAGTTGCACTCATCTCACACGCTAGTAAAGTAACGCTTAAAATTCTCCAAGCCAGGCTTCAGCAATACGTGAACCGTGAACTTCCAGATGTTCAAGCTGGTTGTAGAAAAGGCATAGGGACCAGAGACCAAACTGCCAACATCCGATGGATCACTGAAAAAGCAAGAGAGTTCCAGAAAAACATCTACTTCTGTTTTATTGACTATGCCAAAGCCTTTGACTGTGTGACACAATAAACTGTGGAAAATTCTGAAAGAGATGGGCATACCAGACCACCTGACTTGCCTCTTGAGAAATCTGTATGCAGGTCAGGAAGCAACAGTTAGAAATGGACATGGAACAACAGACTGGTTCCGAATAGGAAAAGGAGTACGTCAAGGCTGTCTATTGTCACCCTGCTTATTTAACTTACATGCAGAGTACATCATGAGAAACACTAGGCTAGAAGAAGCACAAGCCGGAATCAAGACTGCCGGGAGAAATATCAATAACCTCAGATATGCAGATGACACCACCCTTATGGCAGAAAGTGAAGAGAACCAAAGAGTCTCTTGATGAAAGTGAAAGAGGAGAGTGGAAAAGTTGGCTTAAAGCTCAACAATTCAGAAAACTAAGATCATGGCATCCGGTCCCATCACTTCATGGCAGATAGATGGGGAAACAATGGAAACAGTGGCTGACTTTATTTTTCTGGGCTCCAAAATCACTGCAGATGGTGATTGCAGCAGTGAAATTAAAAGATGCTTACTCCTGTAAGGAAAGTTATGACCAACCTGGACAGCATATTAAAAAGCAGAGACATTACTTTGTCAACAAAGGTCCATATAGTCAAGTCTATGGTTTTTCCAGTGGTCATGTGTGGATGTGAGAGTTGGACTATGAAGAAAGCTGAGTGCCGAAGAATTGATGCTTTTGAACTGTGGTGTTGGAGAAGACTCTTAAGAGGCCCTTGGACTGCAAGAAGATCCAACCAGTCCATCCTAAAGGAGATCAGTCCCGAGTATTCATTGGAAGGACTGATGTTGAAGCTGAAACTCCAATACTTTGGCCACCTGATGCGAAAGGCTGACTAATTTGAAAGACCCTGATGCTGGGAAAGATTGAGGGCAGGAGAAGGGGACGACAGAGGATGAGATGGTTGGATGGCATCATCAACTTGATGGACATGAGTCTGGATGGACTCCAGGAGTTGGTTATGGACAGGAAGGCCTGGCATGCCGTGGTTCATGGCGTCGCAAAGAGTTGGACACGACTGAGTGACTGAACTGAACTGAATGTTAAAAAAATGTAACATGCCTTTCATTTTCAATATGTTAATGTGTAACTCTTCTTATAAATGTTGGGGAGAGAAAAAGATGACAAGAAAGCTAAGTAGAAATGACAGACTAAGGCATTATGCTTAAAACTGACAGAAATGACCAGAGGACACTTTCTCCTGTATCACTTTGTTGAAAGAGATGTAGAATATTTTCCTTCACATACTCTTTTTAAACAACTAATTTTTAAAGTCTATGATCCCTTCACATAACAGAAAATTGAGCCTTAATCCTGAATAAAGCTGAGTCTTCCTTTTTAAGAGACCTGGTTAAGCCCCCTGGAAGGATGGCTATGCCCCAAGGCACCTAGGCTCACTGAGGGGTGGGGAGGGGTGGGGTCTGGTGTTTTGCATCAATTCTAACAACTGTAACACC
>SJYX01023762.1:68631-149324 GCA_006410675.1 Oreotragus oreotragus
CACTTCACTTCATTCCTTTTGCCAGGGTCATGAGACACACAAATAAAGAACTGTCCTGATTATGCTAAATATTTGCTGCTTGTGAACTTTCTTCACATTTCCTGGATTCAGTGCCCTGATAGAAGTAGCAGATATTCTTATGAGCCCCTTTTCTGGATGGCAATTCTTGTTCCCTAAAGGTTAAGAGCAATGTAGCTCAGGATACCTTTGTGTATGGGGGTGTCCACCTCTTGGTGCTGGCCAGGTCCATGAGCTGCACGTGAATCACTATGTGTCTGGCAAGGCCAGGAAGGCATTGTTACTACCGAAACACAAGACATAAAGGCCTTTAGATGTAGAGTAGCTTTTAAAGACACAAAACAGGTAGGGATTGTGTGTGCATGTCAACACATTAATCATGAAGTCCAAAGGAACAATTCTGCCAATTCTGTCTTGATTTGGCTTCCTTGAATTCTGTGGAAAATTCTGTTTTAATAAGAGTGTTCTTCAAGAACTCTTCTGGTTAAAAGGTTAGTGAGGTTTTGGCTGTATGTATGTTGTACCATGTTAGGTTTTTGTTTGGAGATTAAGTATGGTTTGTGGAGATGGGTGTGAGTGCTGAGTTGACAAAGGGTGAAATTGTGATAGTTAAGTTTATATGTCAACTTGTCTGAATCAAGGGATGCTTAAGATATTTGATGAAATATTATTTGGGGGAGTGTCTGTGAGAGTGTTTCTGGATAAAATTAGCATTGAATCATTAATTTAGTAGATTGCCCTCCCCAGTGTAGGTGGGCAGCACCTAATCTGGGGAGGGCCTGAATAGAGCAAAATGAGTGAAGAAGGAGGGATTTGCCCCCTTTTCTGCCTATTGCTTGAGATGGGCTATTTCATTTCTTTTTCTGCCCTCAAGCTGGGATTTACATTATCAGCTCTCCTGGTTCTCAGGCCTTTGATTCAGAGGGAATCACATCACTGGCTTTTCTGGGTCTCCAGCTTATGCATGGCAGGTTGTAGGACTTCTCAGGCTCCCTAATTGTTTGAGTCAGTTCCTCATAATAAATCTCTTTTTGCATCCTTTTGGTTTTGCTTCTCTGGAGAACCCTAACTAACACAGACACCATAAATAGTCACTCTCTTGCACTGCTGGTAAATTGCTACAGTCTTCCTGGTAGGGAATTTGTGAGTGTACTTCAAGCACTTTAAAAATAGCCATGCTTTTTGAGACAACAATTCTACATCTAGGAAATTAGCCAATAGAAGTATTTATAGATGAATTTACAGATTTTTTCACACAAATGGACATCTCAGTATAGCTTAGAAAACTGCAATCTTGGATATAACTTAAATGTCTAATTATTGGGGATTTGTGAAGGGAATTATTTTACCTTTCAAAGCTACTTTATAAAGGCTAATTTTTGACATAAATGGGGTACTATTGTATTAGTCCTCTGTAACATGAAGTTATAAAACAGTATGTACTTATAATGCCGTTTTTATACATAATTTTTTACACTTAAAAATCTGCATTCCTATAGAAAATAGAATTCTGTTTTAAAGTCAAGGTGTGAAAAATGAGGGAGCAATGATGGAATTCCTCTCAGAAATGAAAACTAAGTCTATAAACATCACTAGTATGAGCCATCAGGGAAGCCCCTCTAAAGGTTTAACTGTCTTTAAAGGTCTATAAATGTATAAAGGTCAGGTACTTCATTTTAAATGCTATTTTAATAGCTCAGAACTTTTGTCACTTATCCTTTTTAAACACTGCCTCACTATTTCCCCACAGTAATCACTCATTTATTTAACACATATTTTTAAGTACCCATTATGTGCCAGGTACTTTTTTAGGTGCCAGGGCAGGGGCCGTGATGAAAACAGTCATTGTTCTCATGTTAACATATTCAGATTCATAATAATTGACATAAAACAGCCTAAGGTATCAATGGGTGATAAATGCTATGAAAAAAATAATAAAGCAGAGTGAAGAAATAAAGAAAGCAGCCTCTTTGATTAGCTGACATTTGAATAAAGACCCCAAAGGAAGTGAGGAGGTGGGCTAAGCTGAGTTCTGGGGGCAAGGAGTAGCACAGCAAGCAAAGATGACTCTAAGAACAAGGGCCCTGGGTCACAAATGTGTTTGGGGGCTTTGGACCAGTAAGAAAATCAAAGAAGCTAGAATGGAGTAAAGCAAAGGCAGAATGGAAGGGATAAAATTAGAAAGGTAAATGAGAGTCAGATAACATATCGAGATGAGGGCTAGCAAGGGAATTCTTCAATTATGAAATCTTATGTCCGATTTCTACAGGAAATGCAAGGAGCTGAGCAGATTCTATACAACTCTCATTGAGTCTTAAGTGAAGGGGTCCCTAAAGGCAATGACCACCAACAGGTAAACAAAACAGGGTCAATATTTAGGTTTATTGACAGCTATGAAAAACATCTACTTCTGCTTCACAGACTACACTAAAGCCTTTGACTATGTGAATCACAACAAACTGTGGAAAATTCTTAAAGAAATGGGAATACCAGACCACATACCTGCCTCCTGAGAAATCTGTATACAGGTCAAGAAGCAACAGTTAGAATTGGACATTGAACAATGGACTG
The DNA here is from genome assembly GCA_006410675.1 of Oreotragus oreotragus. Lineage (NCBI taxonomy): Eukaryota > Metazoa > Chordata > Mammalia > Artiodactyla > Bovidae > Oreotragus > Oreotragus oreotragus. The sequence continues at coordinate 71,221 of SJYX01023762.1, forward strand.
GTTCCATACTGGGAGAGGAGTACATCTAGGCTATACACTGTCACCCTGCTTATTTAACTTCTATGCAGAGTATATCATGCAAAATCCCAAACTGGATGAAACACAACCTGGAATCAACATTGCTGGCAGAAATATCAATAACCTCAGATATGCAGATTACACCATTCTTATGGTAGAAGTGAAGAGGAACTAAAGAGCTTCTTGATGAAAGTGAAAGAGGAGAGTGAAAAAGCTGGCTTAAAACTCACGTTAAAAACTAAAATCACAGCATCTAGTCTCATCACTTCACAGCAAACAGATGGGGAAACAATGGAAACAGTGAGAGACTTTATTTTTCTGGGCTCCAAAATCACTGCAGATGGTAACTGCAGCCATGAAATTAAACACACACACACACACACACACGCTTCTTGGGAGAAAAGCTATGACCAACCTAGATAGCATATTCAAAAGCAGAGACATCACTTTGCAGACAAAGGTCCCTATAGTCAAAGCAGTCAAAGCTATGGTATTTCTAGTGGTCATGTATGGATGTGAGAGCTGGACCATAAAGAAAGCTGAGCACCAAAGAACTGATGCTTTTGAATGGTGGTGTTAGAGAAGACTCTTGAGAGTCCCTTGGACAACAAGATCAAACCAGTCAATCCTAAAGGAAATCAGTCCTGAATATTCATTGGAAGGACTGATGCTGAAGCTCCAATACTTTGGAAGGCAGGAAGAGAAGGAGATGACGGAGGATGAGATGGTTGGATGGCATCACTGACTCAATGCACATGAGTTTGAGCACGCTCCAGGAGCTGGCTATGGACAGGGAAGCTGGGCATGCTGCAGTCCATGGGATCACTACGAGTCAGACATGACTGAGTCTGAGTGACTGAGCTGACTGACTGACAGGTATGAAAGGTATCTGGAGACAGTTTTTGTGCTAAGGAGGTGGGACTTGTGTTTCCTTGAAACCCAAAATGGTTCAGAAATGATTTGTGTAATGCTTATAAGTTTAAATAAAATTTTTGAAAATACATTAGAAAATGTGAGTGTTCTCAAACATGAAAAATGAATATTCTCCAGTCACTTCTGTAGTTAGTCTCCTTGTTTTTCTTTCAAGTAATATGCATGTAGAGGCTTGCAATGGCTTGCTACAGAGGAATGAGTAGTTCGAATTTTTCTCCTGGACTCAGAAATGATCCAGATTATTTGGCAGCCTGACTTCTTCCAGCTTGCATTGCATTTGAATTTTAATATAGCATCAATAGACATAACTATCTTCTTTGAACTCTTTATTCCTTTCCTTTATAGAGTAGTTATTCCAATCAGAGGATAAAATAAAATTTAAAATGCAGTCTCCAATGGAAATCAGGCCAACCAATTGAAATAAATTTAAAAAGAAATCCTACCTTAAGATGTATGTGTAATGGAGTGAAATGATATAGTCCTGCTGTTTGAGAAAAGATGAATTGCTATAAATGCTGCCTAAACAAGAGATGAAGCTTCAAAATACTGGCAATCTGAAAAAAAAACATAGAACTTAACCAAAGGGTGGAAAACATACCATGTAGATGTGCTATGTTCTTTTAACCATAAATACATTAACTTGTTAATTCATTACACATTATGGTGCACATATTCTGTGCCCAGGATTGTGCTTGGCACTAGGGTAACTCAGTCAGGTAGGGAAAGGTGGTAAGTGAATGAACTATATTATAAGAATGATGAAAGAAATAAACTCCCAGGCTAGGGAGAGTTACTATAGAAACACAGAAAAGACTCAAGAACTGGGAAAGGCTTCTTTAAAGAGATATTGCTTGAGAAGCTTGAAATTCAAGATTTTAAGGATGATTCAGCAGGAAAATCCTTGGAAAAGAGTCAAGAGATCTACATTCCTATATGAACTTTATCATTAATGAAACTTGTGACTTAAAAAGCCATGGGAAATATGTATGAAGGGAAGCTAGAGGAAAAGAAAGGATGCCATGAACTTAAAGAATGCTTGACACCGCTTGGTGGAAAAGACTGCAGGCCTTGAGGAGAGTGGCTACAGCCCTTCGACCAGCTATGCCTGCAAAATTGCTTATCCTGAGTTTCCTGGACATGAGAGATGCAGTGCTGGCAGCTTTAGCATTTTCCTTGCATGTCCTCTATTTTCTATGGGCTTTTGTAACTCCTCCCTAAGAATTTTTGAAAACAAAGTGAGATCTAATCCACTGATTTTCAGTGGTGTTTCCAGAATCGCTTGCAATACATACACCCAAGTTCCTTATTAAAAATGTAGACCCCTGGTCTTTCCTCAAGGTTGCTGAATCGGAATGTTTGGGGCTGGAGTTAGGAAATCTGGATTTTATCACACTTATTAGGTGATTTGATTGCAGGGAAAAGGAGAAAGGGGCAGCAGAGGATGAGAGAGTTAGCATCCCTAACTCAGTTGACATGAATCTGAGAAAACTGCAGGAGATAGTGGGGGACAGAGGAGCCTGGTGTGCCGCAGTCCTTGGGGTCACAAAGAGGCAGACACGATTCAGTGACTGAGTTCAGTTCAGTTGCTCAGTCGTGTCCGACTCTTTGCGACCCTGAACAACATCAAAAATACTTATAGAAAAGTATTGAAAGGGTGTACACCAAATGTGAGCCACTTTTGCCTTCGTAGGCTTCCCTAGTGGCTCAGACGGTAAAGAGTCTGCCTGCAGTGCAGGTAGACCTCGGTTCGATCCCTGGGTCAAGAAGACACCCTGGAGAAGAAAATGGCAACCCCCTCCAGTATTCTTGCCTGGAAAATTCCATGGATGGAGGGGCCTGGTGGGCTACAGTCCATGGGGTTGCAAAGAGTTGGACACAACTAAGCAACATCACTTTCACTTTCTTCCCAGTATTCTTGCCTGGAAAATCCCATGGATGGAGCAACCTGGCAGGCTATAGTCCATGGGGTCATAAAGAGTCAGATGCAACTGAGCGACTTCACTTTGCCTTCACGGAGCAAAAACGTTATCATTATTCATCTTTCTCTTTTCCCATATTTTGCATCCTCCAAAACAAGCACATATTTTAAATTTTAAAATAACAGTAACTTCATTTAGCTTGGGATGAAATTAATACTGAAATGCCTAAAGCTGTAAGTGACCCTCAGAGAACTTTCAAAGCCTCTGGTAAATTGCATTTTCAAGATTTAGCTATCTTTGTTGGCTCTGGCCTCCCAGATGGTATGAATCTGTCCAGTGATCTGACCTCATCTGATTTCTGAAAATGTCCTGTGATCAAACTTTGCCCTACTTTTCCTGAAAAATTAAGTCATCAGAAACTTTAACTCAGGGATACAAAAAGGTTTGGAAGGTTTCAGTTTGGGAGGTGAATAAGTCACAAGAAGTAATGTCTGTTCACTTCTAAAACTCTCTAAATCTTCTTTGCGAGAAATTTTAAAGGCAGGCTTTAAATTCTTGATCCAGGATTTAAAAGTTAATAAGGATAAGAAAACATTAGCATATTCTTCTCATATAGACTGACTTTTTACTTTATTTAAAATTCTTATGTAATATACTGTTATGTACAATTTCCAAAATAAAAATATTCATTACCCATAGATCTGCTATATATTAATAATATAGTATATTATCTACGGTCTGTGCATCAGTGCTCACTCAGTTGTGTCCAACTCTTTGTGACCCCATGGACAGTAGCCCAGCAGGCTCCTCTGTCCACAGGATTTCCCAGGCAAGAAAACAGGAATGGGTTGCCATTTCCTATTCCAGGGGATCTTCCTAACCCAGGAATCCAATCCTCATCTCCTGTAGCTTCTGCATTGGCAAGCAGATTCTTTATCACTGAGTCACATAATTTGGATTCTTATAATTTTTCATAATTTTCTAATGCATATTCTTTCATGTTATCAAATAGACTTTAGAAACATCATTGAACCAAAGGATTTCTGATGCTAAAATCATCACAGCACTAGTTTGTTTTGTTCAGATAATAAATCTACTTCAAAATATACTTTTGGTCTCACAACACATTTAAATATTTAAGAGAAGTTGCATTCTATTTTCCACTGTCCTATGACATAATGAATCATATCTAAAGGTAACAATGATAGGGGCCAGTATAAGTTTAGGTGAAAAAACTTTTACCTGTCATGAAGATATCCATCTAGTGGATAGCGATCCATATAAAGAGTTTATGACTAAATAATAAAGAATGTCAGTTTCTTAAATAGAAAACCTAACTTGTGATAACAGATGAGTTTGAACAAATGTTTGTGATTCTAATCTGAGGACTAATTCAAGGACTCTTCCCACAACCCCATCCCACTTTAGGACCTACATACAACTCCTTCGATTCTAGTAAAATATAGAGAAAACAGCTATTGGGCTTGGAAAATCTTAGGTAACTTTTATAGTGAACTGAGCACTGAAATATTTCCAGATGGATATGGACTCTCTGAACATCTGGGTACTGATGTATCACCTGGAGACCTCCTTATTTATTCCTCAATAAATCAGATGGCATCCAAACTATATAAATCCTTCACATGAAGAAAGAAGAAGGCAAAATATTCTTTAATAAATGATGGAGCAGGTAACTATTGGTCATACATAACACTGGTTAATAGAAGGCGCTGATAGTGTCTAATCTTGGAGATCAGAGATAATAGCCCCAGGAAACTGGAGTCCAGTTTCCCTACTTTTCCAGTAGAGAGATGATTAGAGTTGTGAAGCTTTGATTAAAACTCTCACAAAAAAGTCTCTAAGCAATTTTTACACTAAAATTTCCCTTTTCTTTCCCATAGTGATACATGCTCTTTACATTTAAGCTTAAACTGTCCCACATCAGTCACTGAATAGTTTACTCTGAATTTCAGAAAAGATACAGCTTATTCACAAAACAAGTAGAGTGCAAAGTGTCTCTCTTCCCTAACTCTAAATTCAATTCATCATGTAATATCTTGAAATCACCCACTGTGAGAGTCCTTTAAAGCACAGAAATCACCCAACACTTTAAATCAGAATCCTTACCCCCAGCCCCAGGGGCTTGTCTGACTAGATCAGCCCTGATTGCGGAATTCTATGTATGACTAAAGCGTGAGTATAGTCTGATAAGCGTGCACTTGGTGGTCTTGATTTTAACACAGATGTCCTTAATTGGCTCTCACTGGCAGTGTGATCAAGTCTAGACACAATAGCATAAGCAGCTTGCAAAGAAAAAGAAAGCCAAAATTCCCATTTAAGAACATTCCAAAGCGACTCGTAGTATAGAAAATCCTCCATCTTCCCTTAATCCAAAGGAGAAGACGACAGATGAAGAATGAGGAGGATGAGAAGGTAGAGAAAAGAAAGAAAATAAAATAAAAATAAGAAGGATGAAAAAAAGACTTGGCAAAAATCCTGCTGTTTTCACAGCGGCCAAAATGCACGGTCACTAGTCATTCTTTGTTTCAGAGGCACTTTTGCCATGGATTTTATTTCCCCTCTTCTTGCCTTTTATATCAGTATTAGAGTACTCTTGCCTGGAAAATCCAATGGACGGAGTAGCCTGGTGGGCTGCAGTCCATGGGGTCGCTAACAGTCGGAGAGACTGAGCGACTCCACTTTCACTTTTCTCTTTCATGCATTGGAGAAGGAAATGGCAACCCACTCCAGTGTTCTTGCCTGGAGAATCCCAGGGATGGGNGAGTACTCTTGCCTGGAAAATCCAATGGACGGAGTAGCCTGGTGGGCTGCAGTCCATGGGGTCGCTAACAGTCGGAGAGACTGAGCGACTCCACTTTCACTTTTCTCTTTCATGCATTGGAGAAGGAAATGGCAACCCACTCCAGTGTTCTTGCCTGGAGAATCCCAGGGATGGGGGAGCCTGGTGGGCTGCCGTCTATGGGGTCACACGGAGTCGGACACGACTGAAGTGACTTAGCAGCAGCAGCAGCAGCACAGCATGCCCTATTATTAGTACAGGAGTATTCTGGACCATGCTTTTCTTCTGCACCTCAACATCCAAGACTATCTACTCCCTTAAGGGCCCTAAACTCCATTAATGACTCATAATAAAATGTCCTATTTCTAAGCCTCATAATAAAGGATTCTCAGATGTAAAAGGAGCAGTCACAGGCAAAACAAGATGAAACAAAAGAGACTGAACCTGAAGCAATGCTTTTGGTGAGAACCAAAGGTTTAAATGAGACTCATTATAAAGTTGGCTTTCAGGAAAGTAAATTTCTTATTAAAATGCTGACCTGACTCCAATTTCTCAAAGACCCTTATTATACTTTTTCTCAGTTTAATACTAGTCAAATATTCACATCATTTAAAATATACTCTATTGAGATTTTCTGAATAGCCAAATGAGATGTCCAAATTTCTCATTCAGGCAGTTCAGATTAGATGGTTTCATAAACTGAGATGGGTAGCACACACTCAGCAGTCTTAAGCTGTAGGACATTTTCTCTAAGTCCACGGATACTTCTAAGGACTTTTGGCATCCCCGTGAATCATAACGAAAAGAAGGTGAAGATGAAACACGGGTACCATCGTTTGCAGTCTGTACCATATTTCAGGTACATTTCTGCTTTGACATTATATTCGGACAAGCAACAACAGTAATGCTTAGTTACCCATGGTGATTTCATAGATATTTTTCTAGTAAGAAGGGTGCTGCTGCTGCTGCTAAGTCACTTCAGTCGTGTCCGACTCTGTGCCACCCCACTGACGGAAGCCCACCAGGCTCCCCCGTCCCTGGAATTCTCCAGGCAAGAACACTGGAGTGGGTTGCCATTTTCTTTTCCAATGCATGAAAGTAAAAAGTGAAAGTGAAGTCGCTCAGTCATGTCTGACTCTGCAATTCCATGGACTGCAGCCTACCAGGCTCCTCCATCCATGGGATTTTCCAGGCAAGAGTACTGGAGTGGGTTGCAGAAAATATAAAATGTAAGTCCCCAGTTGGGTTGAGATTTTGTTCTGTGTATTCCTACTGTTTAGTACAGTAATTGAGAGAATAGATAATAAATATTTGTTGGCTGAATAATTAAATGAATGAACAGAAATTTCCAATTAGCAATTTTGCTATCTTTCTATAAGTTTCATTGTAGTTTGATTGAACTCACCATGGTTTTATTTTCCTTATTTTCCATGGTAACTGTGCATTTCTGCCACAGATTGGTAAAGGAAATCTATAGTCACAATTCAAGTTTTACAATTCTACAAATTAACTGAATTTTCATAAAAAATCTCTTTTCATCTAAATTAATTTGATCACATTAGAAAATCCCTTAGCCAAGGAACTTACCCAACAAAAATTATATCAGAAAGCCAATTTATATTTATAATCTTGCTTATTAATATTTTTATGTCTTTTGTTTATGTCACTTCTTTTTTTGTTGTTCACAAAAGCACTACCAATCAATACAGACAAAGGCACAGCAACAAACAACAAAAAAAACAGTTTTCAGTTTCTCAGAGAATAGCCCATACCCTTTTGCTAAGCATCTCACTCCCTCTTGCTTGTCTGCAATCTTGAGAAGCTATGGATTCACCTGGACACAAAGAAGCATTCATTTATTAAGGTAATATCTGAAAAGAAGAAGAAATACCATATTTATTTCTGGGAGTCTATTAGGAAATGTGTTACGGTTAAACTAGTTAGTGAATACTTTAAGAGCATGCATATTTGAGAATCAACTTAATTGTCTCTGTCAATCAACATCTTAATTGCATAGTTAATCAATGTTAATTACTTGATGAAATATTTATAATTAACTGTGTACGTTTTCTATTATCTATGATTACATCTNGTCTATTAGGAAATGTGTTACGGTTAAACTAGTTAGTGAATACTTTAAGAGCATGCATATTTGAGAATCAACTTAATTGTCTCTGTCAATCAACATCTTAATTGCATAGTTAATCAATGTTAATTACTTGATGAAATATTTATAATTAACTGTGTACATTTTCTATTATCTATGATTATACCTATACATTGGTGGCTGTTTTTTAGCTGCTGTTGTGTCCAATTCCTGAGACCCCATGGACTATAGCCTGCCAGGCTCCTCTGTCCATGGGATTCTCCAGGCAAGAATACTGGAGTGGGTCGCCATTCCCTACTCCAGGGGGATCTTCACGACCCAGGAATCAAACCCAGGTCTCCTGCATTGCAGGCAGATTCTTTACCAACTGAGCTACAAGGGAAGCGCAACGTGGACATTTTCTACTATCTGTGATTACACTTAGACATAGTTTCTTTAACACTAAGCCTGTCTATAGATGCCTACAAGTGAAACTATGTAAAAAATTATCTCTGTGTTAATCTTCAGAAAGATCAAAACATATGAAATTAGACCTTTTATTTTGAAAATTAAATTCTAAACTTCCCTTCCCAAATCAAGAGGTTAAGACTTTTCCTCACTTGAAAATAAGGAAATGTGATTTGGAAAACACCTAAGCTTCCAACCCTATGGTAGAAAAATTTATAGTTTTAGGTAACAAGTTCTCTTAAAATCCTTCATGAATTATTTAGATCACTGTTTCCCTAATTTGACCATGTATCAAAATCTCCTGGGAAGCTTTTAAGAATATAGATCTCAGGATCTCTGCCTAGATCAATGGAGTTAGGGCCTTTGGGGTGGAGCTCAAGAAAATTATTATTTCAAAACAATTTTTTCTCCAGGTGATTTTTACATGTAATCAGGTTTAGGAATAAAATATTTTATATAGTTAAGTACTTTGTGGCATCAATTACTATCACCACTCCCATTCTTTCACATACCCCCAAAAAGCAAATCTACAATAAAGTGAAGTTAAGTACCAAATTTGGAGAATTTGAATTGGTCTGACTTAACCTGTAGTTCACAAAATTCACTCTGGAGGCTCCTGTGGAAAATCCAAAACAGGAGTTTTCATCAACCATAGCGATTGCAACCATGATACCAGTTCAGAACTGGTTGGCTTCTGATCAGAACATACGTTATAGAGAAAACGGTGAAGATTTAAAATATGAACCTGAGGCAGGACGTAGATGAGCCACCCGCAGATACAGTGGGCTTCCCTGGTGACTCAGATGGTAAAGAATCTGCCTGCAAAGTAGAAGACCTGGGTTTGATCCGTGGGTTGGGAAGATGGAGGAGGGCATGCCAACCCACTCCAGTATGCTTGCCTGGAGAATTGCCATGGACAGATGGTCCTGGTGGGCTATAGTCCATGGGGTCACAAAGAGTCAGACACAACTGAGTGACTAAGCACACACTAGGTAAAGTGATTGGAGAGTCTTTCCCTATGGACGGAAACTCCAAGATGAGAATAGTAGGACAATTAAAGGAGAAGGCTAGGCCTTGCCTAGACCACATATTTCCTATTCTCGAAGTCAGGGGACCTCTCTGACCACACATTCTCAGAAAATTTCATTGGAGGCTAAAGGGGAGTGATGCCAAGGAATGTTCCCTACCCATACACCTTTTTGGTAAAGTCCATCTTTGCCAAGAGATATGTCTGCATACCTGGGAGGATCCTGAGATATATCATGTATGGACTGTGAACCAGGCAAATCAAAGTGATTGGCTAAAAGGAACTTGGAAGGAATACGTCAGAAAAGTAATTAAAACTGCCACAAGGGTGCAGCTCAGCGACTCTCTCCCTGAGTTCTCCCATGTGTCTATCCACATGTACTGTGCTCTTTTTCCCCTCACAAATACTTCACTTATTTCACTACTGTCCGTCTTTGTGGGAATTCTTTTCTGTATAGCCAAAGGGCCCGGGCTCTTGTCACTGACCACTGGGCTAGTGGCTAGGAGCTGGTGCTTTCACCACTGCAACCCAGCCCCAGTCTCCAGCTGGGAACCCAAGCCCCATTCCAAGCCACTGCGGGCTGAGGCCACCCGAGATCAAACCCAAATCTCAGCACTTGATATTCTCAATTGCCAGCTTTGACTTCTGAATTGTTGCCTCTCATACATCAGCAACTCTTTTTTTGTGTCCTTCACTGTAAGAAGCTTTAGAGATTTACAAGTGATTAGTCCCCTGAACCGCAATGAGATTCTAGCTGTAAAACATACAGAGAAACTAGAAGGTCACTTTGGTAGCCTGAGCTTCCCCCAGAAATTGGGGTCTGAGATAAGGTCTTGAGTGTAGGTAATTTGGGGGAGGAGTAGTTCCAGGGAATAGAACAAGGAGTGTCGGTCATTGCTGTGGAGAATGGGGCCAGTTTATGCTGGAATCTTCTGAAAAGCAATGTAGAATGTGCCTCCAAATTGTTCACTGGAAGGAAAAAAAGAGGAAGGCATTCATGTACCAGCTCCCTTCCTCCAGTGGGCAAGGATTGCCCCAGCATGTGCTTACTCTCTGCCACTCCAGTTTGCCACCCAGTTCATACAAGCACCCCACACCACAGTGTCAGAGAAGACCTGGGCATGCAAACAGACAAAGAGGCAAAGCTGAGGTGCTCTCAGATTATATGTTTATTGGAAGTTAGTTGTTACAACAATGGCTGGCTTAAAACATGGCTGAAGACCAGACACAAGGCATATAAAATGTCCAATACAGTCATGCATGTATCAGAAGGCTACTGTTAGGCAGTGAGCCTGCAACTTAGAAGCATGAGGTCCCAAGGCTGAGTACCCTTACTATGCATTAAATTATTTCCAGAGTTCTCAGAATTACTAAAAATATCATGAAGTTATGCTTCTTATACACTGTTACATTGGAAGTCTCTGTATAGTGTCATCTCCTTTGCTCTTTATACTGTCAATTTCTTACTCCTATTCTCCTTTCTGTTCTTATTGACTGTTGCTTTGGATTTCACCCAAGACTAATGAGAAGCTAATTTATCTTCAAATCTATGGTATGCATTTAGCAAATGAATAAGATATGGAAATTAGAATTAGGATACCGGGCACCCCTTGGTAATTTTGGCATAAGTCTCTTCTCTGAATGGAACCACCTCACTATCAAAGACCCCTAGAGACAATAAGACTACTGATGGTCTGGCACAGGCTCCTTGGGTTCCTAGTGCATAAAGTGAGTGTTGGAGTGCTTAAAGTATTTTGAAGATCCATGGTCAATGATACTCGTGGAAAAACCAGCCACAGCACATTCTGCCATATTTTTGGAAACTAGGCTTTGCTTCCCTTCCTCCCTGCTCCTAAACATTTCTCAGAGATGATTCTACTTTGCCTGACATACCATCGTCATCACCATCCACTCTGAAAGTCAAGTTCCCATCCCATTCCCAAGAACTGCTTTCCCTTAGAATTAGCATGCATCTCTAATTTCACTGTTTGGACATTGTCTATGATGGAAGATCAATTTTCAAGGTCACTGACTCTAATTGCATTTGACCTATAAGGCTGTTAGCTCTGTGCTAATCCTCTTGCCCTTAGTTTGATTGTCTGTATTCCCAACAAGGCATGGACCTAGCACTTGGAAGCATGTACCTTGATTCTTTGCTAGGAGATTTGTTGTTACAGGAAATCGTGCCTTAGTCTATTGCTGTTGTGTGAAGGGATTCAATATTTCATAGAAACAAAATGATTAGATTCACTTGTGCTTTCAAGGCATTACATATTACTGTACAGGAACTCATCAAGTTGAGTCTGATCGAAAATAATACAAAAGTAGAAAGGAATTATTCATTCCATCACCCTTCTTTTTGTAGTTCACATGAATACTCCATCTCTAATCCTACTCTTTAATCATATTAATCTTGACTCTATTTCTGTGGTAATTGGAAGAAAGTGATACTAATACAGGCTTAACAAAGGGGGGGAGGTATTTTCACCCATATAGCTGAACAATTAAGGGGTTATTTGGCTTCAGATATATGGTTTTACCCAGTGTTCAATAAGAAGCAAATAGACGTTTCTATCTTCATTTCTTGGCTTTGCTTCCACAATAGTATATATACATTTTCCACAGACCCTCACTCCCACCCAGTATTTATTATATGACTGCATTCTCTTGTGGAGGAAAGATTGAAAACATTTCTTAGGATTCACAGTGAATTTTTTAATTGTATTTCACTGAGTCTCATTAGCTTATGCATTTATTTTGGACTCTTATGGATTGCACTGTCCCCTTACAAATAATCATATGCTGAAGTCCTACCCCACTTAGGACCTGTGATGGTGACCCTGTTTGGAAATAAGGTCATTGCAAATGTAAGCAGTTAAGATGAGGTCATACAGGAGGCAGGTGGGTCCCTAATCCAAATGACTGGTGTCCTATTTTCCTGTAAAGGAGAAATATGTAGACACAGAGGCACACGGGGAGGATGCCACGTGACAGCAGAGACTGGGATGATGCAGGAGAATCCAAGAAATGCCAGAGATTTCCATCAGAACGCCAGAAGCCGGCTGAGAGACATGGACCAGATTCTCCTTCACAGCTTCCAGAAGAAACTAACTCTGCTGGTGCCTTGACTTTGGAACTGTCAGACCATAAGACAGTGACTTTCCATTGCTCAAGCCACCCAGCCTGTGGTACTTCGTTATGACAATATCAGGAAACTAGTACGTGGAACTATCACCATGGTCAGCTGAAAGCAATGCTCTAGCCAGGGTTTAGGCACACACAGGCCCACTGTACCAGGAAAGGAGCGACAGCACTGGAACAGACTGAGGGAAAGGTGAGTCTTGCGGGGAAGTTAGAATCGGAGGATGAAAGGAAGCTGAGTAGAATGAACTTCAACTGTCAACAATATAGGTCCCTATATTCTATCAATTTCAGGGGCATCAGAGTTCACTTCTCTATATATCCACGTGATAAATGTTTGTACTCTTTCAGTCTTTCAGTTACACCTGATTTTTCTCTTCTATATAAATCCAAACATTTCTCAGGCCCCTGGAAATGTTGGGAATGTCCAGGATTTCCCTCTCAGGTTGAAGACATCACTAGAAGAAATGACCATGTAAACTCCTTGAAAAACAATTACAATGATATCTCAGTAATCAGAGTATTTATCAAAAAATGTTTATCTCAAAAGCGTGAGATTTGACTACATTAATATACCAAAATAGTGAGATGAACATATATAGAAATTCTACCAAAAGCTAAACTTTGGAATAGTGTTTAATAAAAGAAGCTTTCAGGTTGAGACAAATTCAACAGATTAATGATATGTGTGAAGCATGGAACTGTGCTTTAGAAGGGAGCTGAGGTAACTGCTCATACTATTAATGTATATGTTAAGATAATAAAGGTTGATCCATTGGTATATATATTCATGAAATGGGCTATTAGCATTCTGTTTATTTTATATTTAACTCTGTAGGGTCTACTAATTTACAATTAAATTAAAAAATCCACTAGGACTAATGAGCTAATAATTGCAAAGAACTCTGAGCATGGATAAAAGGCACCAAGGGAGGACAAACTTCTATTCATGAAAATCAAAACATCTGAGACTTTAATTACATCCCTTGCTAGAACTGACTTGTAATCTGTTATGGGGACTAGCTCATTAATGATCTACTGTGAGATTCCTAACAACATATTGAAAGCTATCTCACTTATCAAATGTGAATATACTCGAGAGCAGGCATTTTCTGATAATTCTGTCTCAGTACAGAAGGTTCCTTTTCTCATTCAAATCCAAAGGATTCTAATTACTTTTATTGTATAACACACCTCTACATTGTAAGAATTTCTGTTTCAGTTTTTAAACTGGGCAGTGAGTATATGCTTGAGGGATACAATTTCTAGGGTGGGGAAAGGAAGAATAAATAAAAGAATTTCTTTAAGTCCCTGTGTAAAGGTAGTTATGGACTAGGCCCTGTGTTGCTGCTGCTGCTGCTGCTAAGTTGCTTCAGTGGTGTCCAACTCTGTGTGACCCCATCCCCCGTCCCTGGGATTCCCCAGGCAAGAACACTGGATTGGGTTGCCATTTCCTTGTCCAATTCATGAAAGTAAAAAGTGAAAGTGAAGCTGCTCAGTCGTGTCCGACCACAGCCTACCAGGCTCCTCCGTCCATGGGAGGAGTACTGGAGAGTGCTGGAGTGGGGTGCCATCGCCTTCTCCATTATTTACATTGGAAAGCATTAAATAGTAGTCTAATGTTGGGAATTTAGATGATAACTTATATAAGTTTATTCATCTATATATTCTAACACAATGAACCTGTATTATTTATACAAGTAAAATAAAACATCCTGGAAAACTATTTTTCCTGAGCTACTTAAAAATAATCTCATTGGGATGCTATTGAAGTTTTGTAAATTTTATTTTATTTTTACTTGAATCTGTGTGTAGTATCAAAATTTGTGATCAGGTTAATTACAGATCCCTGAAAAACAGTGAAAACTTAAGATTTGGTATTTCTCATATACCAGGGTGTTTGCAGGAAGTCCAGGGCTGGTATCTTGGCCTCACAAATTCATAAAATACTCAGGTTGCTCCTATAGTTCTATCATCTTTATTATGTATTCCAGGTCATATCATCTTAAAAAAGGTACTCATGCTCCATTATCAAGTCTTCATTTTGGTGAGGAAGATAAAAGACAGCATTTGCCGGTTAAGTTTACCCATTTAAAGGAGTAACTTTTTCTTGCTTCTCTTTTTTAAAATCCCAACCCAATGACTTCTGATCATATCTCAGTGTGTGACACTAAGTCACTTGACCATCTCAGGCAGTATGCAAAGTTGGGCCGTATGCAAAGTTGGGCCATACAATATTTTGTTAGGTACAGTGCCTCCTCTAAAAAATGTAAGTGTGAAACACAACATTTTATACACCACTAAAAAAGAAAAAATTTTCTACCAATCACACTATGGCATGATTTTCTTTTCACTTAGAATATTAATTTGATAATTTATTTAAATAATACTTTTAGATTTTTTACACTTCTAGTCATATATCATGCTGTTCTGTGCTCAGGACATTATGCATGCATATGTTTTTATTTAAATAGTAAATTATAACAATCTTTTTAAAGACATTGTGAAAAGCAACTAAACTCAACATGATTGGTACCAGCAACACATACAATTCACTGATTATGTTGATATGACAACAAAGTAAGCAGCACTCATCAAATCACATAAGATCAGGTAATGACGATTATGTCATGATGACTCTTGGTCAACAGTGATGGCAAGACGTCAACAATGGCAAGAGTACAGAACAAAAACAAATTTGTCTTGGAACCAGTCAGTATGGCACCCAAGAGTTAACTGGGCTGAGTTAGAATAGTCAGTGGTGTTTGCAGTATGACTACCTGAATCTGCGGCAGAAACTTTAAATTTAATTCAGATTCCCTTTACAAAGGAGGTAGTGGCGCTCTAAGTAACTCGTTAAGAATTGAATGCAGCTACTTTCAAATGGCAAAAAAATCTGGAAATTAGTTTAAAGTGCTTTAGATTTCATAAATAGAACTGAGGGTGGGGAAAAAAGCACAATGGGTCATAGGCAGAGAAAAGAACCATAAACCAGAGGGCAGAGTAAAAAAAAATATATTTGTTCAATGTAACCTTGACAGAGAAAAAAGCTCTGGAAGTAAAGTGCACCAAGGCATTGAAATTGCATCGCTGAACATATTAGGGGCACATATTAAGCTGAGTGTGAGGGGCAAGGATGCCAATAGGATGACAACTAGCTCCATCATCTGCTATGATCTTGCATGCTCTCATCAGTGCAATTAAGGTCACATAATCCATCACCTAGCAGAGTACCTGGCATATAGTAGTACCCCCAAATTATTTATTACACTGAATCATAAAATTACAATTTAGTATTGGGATGAAGAGTTGAGAAATATCCCAGGATATTCCTGAGCATATTTTTTAGCTGAATAGGTGAAACAGAAATTCCTTTCAGAGATTTTTATTTTTTGGTGGTGGTGGTAAATGGTGATATTCAAGTTACTCTCTCACTCTGCAAACTGGGTGGGAATGAGTAGGTAAGAATCAGACATGTCCATCAAAAGCAAAGAAGCTGACTTAAATGTTACATGCTGAAAGAATATCCTAGGTGTCTGTCTAGATTATAAGACAACATGGGATGTGCTGTCAGCTAAAAAAAAAAGGATTCTGGATGTGTACTTGATGTCATTCAATCACATTTATACGCACCTGCTCTCTGTAGCTTCCTGAATTGAATGCTGTGGGATGATACCAGAAGTGGGATGATAACTGGTAAAGTGTAAAGAGAGGCTTGGATTCGATGACTGAGTCTTTTGCCCCCCCACTTCAGAGACACAAAACCAGTTTCTCTGCAGTTTTGACTCCAGCATACATAATTTAAAAATCCGCCAACATCGTTCTGGTGTGCAGAAATGTTTAGCATCCTCTAGACTGGATCATTTCTAAAGTTCTTTCTGACTTTCAAATTTCATACTTCAACACATTTATCATATACTTACTAGCTGTTGAAGGTTCCATTAGTTCTCATCTCTCTTTACAGTAACAGAAAATGACAAAAGCTTCATAAAACTCAGGTAGGCTCGGGTTTATGAAATTCTAGAGCTAACTAAAGCCCCCAGAGACACAGAGTCAGAGAAATTCCTAGATGTATGGGAGAAGAGCAAGAGTGTTCTGATCCTTTCCATTTATGTCTCTGACGCTTTTCCCTATGGTCTTTTGTAACCACAGAACTTTATTGCAATCACAGTGGTTTCTCTGCTATGGTAGGAAAGATGGTCTGGACATCACCAAACTATTTTCATGGAACAACAAGACTGATGAACTAAAGACAGTATGTGACGGGAAACTATTACATTCAGACAGGAAAACCATTTGGGGGTTGCTGCCTGTAAGAAAGAGTAGCACACCAAATGTTATGTTTTGAATATGCCAAATAATATATAATCGTACCAAATAATATCCTCATTACACTGATCTTTTGACACTCAGTCCTCGGCCTGTTAGGAAATCTTGTGCCTGATGAGGTACGGTGGTGGGTTTGTTCCCCACATTAGGGAACTCTAAAAATAAATATATCTGCCTTTAAACAGAAGCAAAGACAGGTATCCCTCTGTTGGTCTTCTGTTTAACTGGCCTGCACCACTTATAATAAAACAAACATGGTTATTATTTCCAACTCTGGCACCTTCATCTTTGGAGGCTGTGACTGCACAAGCCTCAGAGATTCATTAACATATACAGCTGTGGCTATAATGAAAGTAATGAAAAGAGTTATGCACTTATGAGAAATTTCTCAATAAAAGTATTCTAAATATACCACATAGCTTATTGATGCTAAAATGGACCTACAAAGGCTCTGTAAAAGGTCTTATAGTTCTTAAAGAATGAATAGAAAATTACCAAGAAAAAAATCAAAACAAGGGATTCTGGCAGAT
Organism: Oreotragus oreotragus; assembly: GCA_006410675.1. Lineage (NCBI taxonomy): Eukaryota > Metazoa > Chordata > Mammalia > Artiodactyla > Bovidae > Oreotragus > Oreotragus oreotragus. The sequence goes on from SJYX01023762.1 coordinate 88,472, forward strand.
TTAAATTTTTAGATTGCATACAAACACAACACATGAGGAAAGAGCAAGTTGTGAAAGATAATAGGAAGTACTTTTAGCAGACGGATTAATAAAAATAAACTTATGAAGGGTGTGATGGGTTGATTTTTTTCCTCTTCCTTCAGTATCTCTCCCTGTAGGATTATATTTCATATTCCATCAATATTTTCCTTATTCATGTCAGTCTCTTTGACCAATGAGAGATCAAAAGTTGTGATTGTCACTATTAAAATTTTAAAAATCAGTATACTATATATATATTTTTTCTCTTTGTTGTATGTTGCATGTATGTATAATTGCATTGACTCCTTCTGTCTAGTTCCCATAATGAAAATAATTTGGAACAGAGCTACAGTGAATCTGCTAAAGGCATAGTTCTAGATGTTCTCATACAAAAACACAATGAAATATTTACAGAAGTCAAAATATACATGAGCAAGTAATATATTCTCACGCTTTACCAAGCTCTATTACAATTATTAGTAAAGAAAAATTATTTGTTGATTATTGTATTTGCTAATATTAAATAATCAAGACAGAGGTAAAGTAATTTTTATCTTTTCTCAGAATGTTTAGTTTTAATGCCAGGGGAAGCTCTGTGTCCTTAAAAATTTACGTTGTGATTATGATTATGCTTTTATGATTAACACTGCACAGCCTATAGCTGTGAGTAGGCAAGAAGGACAGTGAATATCTTAGGCACCATACTTCTGTGTATGGATGTGAGACTTGGACTATGAAGAAGGCTGAGCGCCAAAGAATTGATGCTTTTGAACTGTGGTGTTGGAGAAAACTCTTGAGAGTCCCTTGGACTGCAAGGAGATCCAACCAGTCCATTCTGAAGGAGATCAACCCTGGGATTTCTTTGGAAGGAATGATGCTAAAGCTGAAACTCCAGTACTTTGGCCACCTAATGCAAAGAGTTGAGTCATTGGAAAAGACTCTGATGCTGGGAAGGATTGGGGGCAGGAGGAGAAGGGGACGACCGAGGATGAGATGGCTGGATGGCATCACGGACTCGATGGACGTGAGTCTGAGTGAACTCCGGGAGCTGGTGATGGACAGGGAGGCCTGGCGTGCTGCGATTCATGGGGTTGCAGAGAGTAGGACACGACTGAGAGACTGAACTGAACTGAGTTGATACTTCTGTGTTTGTTTCTCCAGGTTCCTGATGGAAAACAGAGCAATCTCTGTGCTGTTATATTTTCTCAGAAATGACATATGAATATTAATGCTGTCAATCATCTAACAAAGAGATTAACAAACAATAGAGAAAAAAATCATAAATACATATATATGCGTGGATAGATGTAGATTTGGGAGTAATAGAAGATACCCGGGAACAGTTGTCTAGGCATTTCCATAATTTGTAGTGTTTAGTAGTTATGCAGACCAGACCAAATATTTGAATATTGGCTGGCAGTTTTCCATTTTTTTGAACATGGAGACATTTGGTTTGGGAAAAGACATTATTCAAAAATCAAGAGGAAAGCACTGTCTAATTAAAGAGAAGAGTGGAAAGAAAAGTCTTTTCAACTCGGATTGATTGTCTGGTTTCATGAAGTCTTCAGATGCCCCCCTTCACCTTATTTAACTGGTCTTAAAAGCTTAAGGAAGTTTTTAGCTCAAATCAGAGCAGTCTTAAAGAAAGTTTCTCAAATTGCAAAATGGGTTCTTAGAAATCAAGAAAATTTCTACACTTTAGTGATGACATTCAGAAATGCAAAATCTAAACAAAATTTTTTCACTGACTGTAAAGGCATATTTAAGATCTTCAGAAAGAGCTTCTTAGGCACTTTTCCTAAGCATATCCTCCGATAATTGTAAGACATAAAATAAATCACATTTCTTCTCTTTTTAAGATAGACTAGTTTACTAGTTTCTCAATTTACCAGCTGAGAGATGACATATTAGACCTGTGTCTGAGAAAGATGACCAAACCTTACTTCTCTTAGCTGTTAAGTCGCTTCAGTCATGTCCAACTCTGTGCGACCCCACTGACGGAAGCCCACCAGGCTCCCCCATCCCTGGGATTCTCCAGGCAAGAACAATGGAGTGGGCTGCCATCTCCTTCTCCAATGCATGAAAGTGAAAAGTGAAAGTGAAGTCGCTCAGTTGTGTCCCACTCGTTGCGACCCCATGGACTGCAGCCTACCTGGCTCCTCCGTCCATGGGATTTTCTAGGCAAGACTGGAGTGGGGTGCCATTGCCTTCTCTTAGAGATAGGGGTAATTCAATGTGGGGACTATTAGGAGCAGCTGAAATTATTTAGTCAACCGATTTGATGTTCCTTGTTTGTTCTGTTTGCAACCTTTGGGGGCACAGGATTGAAAATAATTTCCAATGAAGAGACTTAAGATTATCAAAGGAAAGAGGTCATGAGAGAGCTACTTCATCAAGGACCTAAAGGAATTGCAAGAAACTTGCTGATAAAAACAAATATGTTCAGTAGAACAAAGTGGAAGAAAAGCAGAAGACAGCTCTGAAATTGGGACAAGAGAAATGATACAATTCCTAAAGAAAAGAGTAGAGATAAACTGGCAAAGGCAAGTTAGTAAGACAAAAAGCTGTGATGAGCCTAGAGGGCTCACTGGGCAGATTTCTTCCAGTGAACAAATTAAAGTCATTATTTTAAAAAGCAGAGACTTTCACAGATTCAAATGCCTTCAGGATCACTGTACTCCCAAGAACTGTCTATGCATGGCTGAATCTAGAAAATAGACTCTTTGAAACATATCTAAATCCTATGACAGGTACTCTTCAAAAGAGAGAGGATGCTAAGGCGAGAGGGTCAGAGTTACTCTGGGATGAAAAGCATGCACTGAAGAAAAGGACACATCCTTTTTTCCCTTCTCTAAACATTTTTAGGTTTTGGAAATTAACCTTGTGGATTAATTTATATTCAGTTTTTTTCATCTTAAGTTGTATGCGAGTTCATAATAATTTATTACTCTATCTCCAGCAGTAAATAATAAAGATGAAGCCTATTTTCAGCTACAATAAACAAGACTGCCAAGAACCAAAGTATACACCCAAACAGGGACTTGAGAATATGCACATCTTCAACTTTGTTTCCCGAAGAGATGGGTTTAATTAAGAGTCTCACCCTTTTCTCTACATTCTTAGGTTTGGTATTGCTTTCTTCTTTTTAAATAGTGTTTTATTCTATTTTGTTACTAATTTATAGAATATATATTTAAGTGTGTGTGTCCATTTATCCTTTACCAGTTATATATACTATAAATGCTTTCCCCCAGTGGTGTGGGTTGCTAAATACAGGTATTTTTAGTAATGATACTTTTAAAATTTATTTATGTTTGTCCTTTTTGAATTATTTAAGAAATCCTTCCATACTCTGAGGCCATGATGACAGTTTTCTATGTTTCCTTATAAGTTTTATAACTTAATTTTGTACAGTTTTTCCATCTGGAAAATATTATTTTATAGAGAGATTTAAATATGTATATATGAGTAGTCACTTTTCCCAGCACAAATTACTGAATTACTTGAAGTATTAGTCACTCAGTCATGTCTGACTCTTTGTGACCCCATGGACTGTAGCCCACCAGACTTCTCTTTCCATGGGATTCTCCAGGCAAGAAGACTGGAGTAGGTTGCCAGGCTCTCCTGCAGGGATCCTTCTGACCCAGGGATCGAACCCACACTTCTTACAAGACATCTCCTGTATTGCCAGGCAGGTTCAGAAAATGTAGTCTTTATTTCCTCACCATACAGAGAATTTGATAACAGCTTGCTTGGAATAATACCAGTTAAGAAAGAAATAGTCTATTGCCCTTGCTCCTCCTTGTCCTGTCTACTGGGAATGTCACAAACCATGGTTAGCAACATGGGAGGGAAGGGATACAAATTAGGGAACTGGAGGAGGAGTGGAGATCAGTCCTGGGTGTTCACTGAGGGACTGATGTTGAAGCTGAAACTCCAATCCTTTGGCCACCTGATGCGGAGAGCTGACTCATTTGAAAAGACCCTGATGCTGGGAAAGATTGAGGGCAGGAGGAGAAGGGGATGACAGAAGATGAAATGGCTGGATGGCATCACCTACACAATGGGCATGGGTTTGGGTAGACTCCGGGAGATGGTGATGGACAGGGAGGCCTGGCGTGCTGCGATTCATGGGGTCACAAAGTGTCGGACAAGACTGAGCGACTGAACTGAACTGAACCGAGGGGAGGAGTGGAGCATGGCTGCTTTCTCCCTGAAGATGGCCTCCCTAAAGTCGGCCCAGCTAAGGGAGGAGAGCACAAATAAAACAAATGAAAATGTTTTAAAATATTACAATGAACAGCCAAATACTCATCACTAGACTGAGCGACTGAACTGAACTGAACCGAGGGGAGGAGTGGAGCATGGCTGCTTTCTCCCTGAAGATGGCCTCCCTAAAGTCGGCCCAGCTAAGGGAGGAGAGCACAAATAAAACAAATGAAAATGTTTTAAAATATTACAATGAACAGCCAAATACTCATCACTTAGATTCAACACATGACTTCCAAGGTTGCTCTGAGGGTTCACATTCAGTCAGATGAAGAGGAAAGAGAGAAGGGAGAATAAGATTTGGTCAGTTTTTATGGGCTTATATTAGTTTTGCACACACTTAGTCGGTCAGAAAACTCATTCATGCGGCGCTATCTAGTGGCAAGGAAGGTGGGGAAAAGTAATTCCCAGATGGTTGCTTCAACTAGCAACGATTCTAGACTATGAAATAAGAGTCTGAATGTGTGGCATTCAACTGGCTGTCTCACGTTAGTTCTGTTTTCTTAAGAGATCTCATGTATCCAAAATGTTTGTGTTTGTATGTATGTAAGTGTGTGTGTAATGTGAGTTAATAATCTAGAAATTCAAAGTTTTTATTTTATTGGATTTAAACCTACAGACATAATTCATGGATTCCTGTGACATTTAGACTTTTGTCTTATATAGATATATTTTAAATGAGACTCCTTTCCTGTGACTATTGGTGACATCCTATGTAGTATAGACAAAAGTGTCCACTAGAACAAGGTGGGATATTATTCAGAATGCAGAAAATCATGTGCAGTATATCAATTAGAAATAAGATCTTCAATCATTTTGATTTCTAATCCATAAAAGCATAGCTATACACATTTGCAAGACCACTTAGGAAACCAAAGATTAAAATCAGTTAGTTTTAAATACTCAAAAACAAACAAAATCCAGGAGAGTACAGCCAGTAGCCTAGACTCAGTGGTTTTAGTGTTGTGTTTTATCTATGTTCCTCTACAAATTTCTATTCTGATTTCATCCAGTGGCATTAAAATATTTGTTCAGAGTAGTTTTTCATTTGGTGAAATTAAGTAAAAATATTAATCTGCCAGCACCCAACATTCCAGTCATTTTTTGGTCTCTTAACAACTGCCTCTCTTCTTAAAAACTTCATTACTCAATTGATAAAAGGTTCCTACAACTATGCACTGTGTCTACTGATTCAAAAAATAAATTAACTTGGAAACTGTTGCTTTGGTTCTTTATTCCACTCCTAGGAAGAGGTAGTTCTGTTGAGGCACCATTAACTTCTCTAACTAGATTACAGTGTCAGAGGGTGAAGCTTTGGAGTTAAGAAGATAAAGTATTTTGCTTCTGCTCTGAGTCATGGAAGGTTCCATCTAAGTTCTTTATGTGGGCAAGGTTGCATTAAGCTACAGCCCACCAGAATACAGGTTCATCCTGTATCCACCCCCTCAGCCACACTGAGATATGTATTAGAAAAAGAGTAAGGCCTGTCTGAAAGGAGAAATATTAAGCCTGCCTAATTTCAGCCTGTGGGGTCATCAGAGTTCTCTACTCCCTAGGCTATCGCATTGCCATCACCAAAAGCTCCTTTTCCTTTTGCAATATTTGATAATCGTTTTCTAATTCAGTGACTTTTTGACATTATTACAAGCACCTCAACACTTTGAACATCATCAGAGACTAGCAAACCCAAACTTCAAATTTAACCATTAGCTTGTAAGAGATATTAGCTTGGAGAGTTTTCTTTGTACTTTTAGCTTCTGAGTTTTCAACACTTTATAATATTCAATTTATATCTTTAGTTTTTCTTGGGTCACTCCTCCATGTGCAGCAGAGCAAGAAAAAGTTAAAATGAGATACATTATATATAGTAAACTAGGAAAAAAGATAAAATCTTCCAAGAAAAAAGAATTGAGCTATCACCAGGTAGCTGTTTTAATAAATAAGGAAATAAAGGGAGTTTGGGAACCTCACTTTATCTTAGAGTGGCTTTGATTTCAGGACACTGCTAACTTGAGTTTTGAATCAGAAAATGCTGAATAAATCCATACTTTGCCTACATAAAAAAGTTATTATACCAATCTTCATTTTATTGTATTATTCAGAATGGCCTGTCTGATGAAACAATTTCCACATCTCAGTGGGTTAATAAAACAGAATTTTATTCTTCATTAACTCAAAGTCCAATAGGATGGAAAAGAACGGTGGATGCTCTGCTCCACAGAGTCTCTCAGGAACCCAGGCTCATCCTACTGGGTGGCCCACTGTTCCCAGGTCCTTGGAGGCATCAAATGAATCCTGTCTTTGGATGGCAGATAAACAAAGAAAGGCACACGTAGAGGGTCACACTGAAGGCTTTTATGAGCCAGGTCTGGGTGTGGCATACATCACTTTCACTCATACCCCAAGGACCAGACTTCATTAGCTGAAGAGGAGGCTAGGAAATGTTGTCTAATCATGACCCCAAAGGGGGAAAAGGGGTTTTCATGAACACATTCTTTGCCACTTTTCTGCGTATTTTGATTTAGGTGTTCATTTTAATTTCTAAGATCATGGAAAGCTCACTTCAAAATTATTGGGATAGAAAACTTTTACTTTCAGATAGATGTATTTAAGCCAGTATATTTTTGTTTTTTTTTTTTTTTTTTTACCCCTCTATCTCCAGCCAAGTTGTAAGGAACCTATTAGTGACAAAATCTTGATAATAGCACAGATTTAGGGGGATCCAGTTCTGGCACAGTTCTTTTTCTAAAGTCCATCAATAAATATAAGGAGAAATGGGAATCTAGTATACAAAAGTTGGACTATCTTCTTGCACTGAGGAGAAAAAATAATTTATTTATCAAAAATTCAGTTGCTAAGAAGGAAACAGTAACTCTGCTCTCAGAATCACGAATAGGCTAAAGAATCAGCAGGTAAGAAGGCTGGCAACAGAAAACGGTTTGCATTTTATAAGAAAACTATCAGAAACTCAGGAGCAAGAAAATCCACTTGTAAAAGATTTTGATCTTGTAGTTAAAACATGAGCTATGGGAAATAGTAAAAGAAAGGAAGGAAGACGTTCCAACTCAGCATACATAAGTTTTATACACAGGCAAGGAGAAATGGATCAAATTAAGAAGCACATTGAAGTGTTAAAATCTCAACTGGCCTTTTCAAAAGGGTATTGAGAGACACCAAAGTGAAAAAGAAATGGATTTCTAGAGTCAATAGAGTCAGATTTCATTCTGTAGATAATAAATTAAAGATGTAAGGAGTCTTCAGCTGCGACTAGGATACAGAAGGCTTCAGAAGGCGGGGGAATTCAAGGAAAAACAATGTTCAGGGAGGAGGATATGTAAATGCTTGTACTGGGCTCAAAGATACAGGTTTGCAAAGCAGAAGGAATTCCATCTCTAGTTCATGAGTCTATTTCTCTAGTAGAAATGAATGTCAGCTAGGGAAGAAATCTTTTCTGGGAGGGATCAACCAAGGTCTCAGGAATTCAGGAGTTGGGGGCTGATGCTCCAACCATTGGTACATAGTAACATAAATGCCAGCAAATGGCTAAGGAAGATGGTGGTTCTTCTGAGGATGGAAAATGAGAGAGAGAGAGAGAGAGAGAAGAATTTGGGGAAGTAGGAAATGCCAAGCCATAAACTAGACCAGTCTTTGTTGTAAGCCTGAAACTCCCAGCTCATAAGAAAGAAGAAGTTCCAGCCCTAGTCAGAGACCACTCTTAATAAAAACCTGGGATTCCAAGAACTCTGGTCCCTAAAGGCGAAATATGAATTAAGATCAGTGGGCTAAATACAAAGGAGAAATGTAGTAACAAAAAAGAGGTCTTTTCACACATATATATTTAACAAGGTAAGGACATTTTCAATAAACCNCAAGGTCTAAGATCTGTCTCTTATACACATCTAGATGTGTATAAGAGACAGGCCATAAACTAGACCAGTCTTTGTTGTAAGCCTGAAACTCCCAGCTCATAAGAAAGAAGAAGTTCCAGCCCTAGTCAGAGACCACTCTTAATAAAAACCTGGGATTCCAAGAACTCTGGTCCCTAAAGGTGAAATATGAATTAAGATCAGTGGGCTAAATACAAAGGAGAAATGTAGTAACAAAAAAGAGGTCTTTTCACACATATATATTTAACAAGGTAAGGACATTTTCAATAAACCTTTCCTAATTTATGCATTCAAGGCAGAGGGGTTTACTGTTATTATTTTCTTATCTTTTGTTTTACTGTCCTCAGACTATAAGAAGCAGAGTGTTACAGTTAGCTTTAAGCAAGACATTTCTCATATGTGAGGGTTAAATTCACAGGCACTGGATTCAGGAAATTGATGAATACCCTGGAAAAGCTAAATAATCCAAGAAAGTTTTCTCTCTTTTTTTTTTTTCCTTCTTGGTTCTACCAGCTATTACAAAGATTTAAGTTATCTATTATTTGTAATGGAATGCATTTCTATCTTGTAACATCCTTTGTGTTTTATCACTTTTGCTTGAAAAATACTTTTATTTATGGAGACATGCTTAGATTTCAGGGGCTGCCAATACCACATAAGTCCTGGGTATTCATGGATTACAAATGTGGGACCAGTGTTACAGCATTATGTGTCTTGTGGTCCTTTGGGAATTTTGCAAGAACATAGAGTTTTCTAGCTGAAAAAGGTCCATGTGGAGTTGCTAACAAGCTCTACCACATGCAGTGGGAAAATGCAGGTCTTCATCAGAGCACTACTGATGAAGAAATCACATTTCTCTACCAAGACATCTAGGTGAGTTCTCCTTTAATGAAGCTCAGTAAAATAAGAAGAAAAGGCAAGAGAGAAAATGCTTTTAGGCATAATCTAGGACTTTAATTTATCTGTAAAAAGGGATATAAGATTTAATTTCAGCTATTAAATATCACTGTGGTAAAAGAAGTTTTATATAATAACATGAAGGGTTAATATAATTAAAATGTACAAATTTGGTTGCAAAATTGGGGCATTTTAATTGTTGGCTTTCTGTTATTTGGGCTTTGCTATTAGCTGACAAATCTTATACAAGCTTGTCTGGAGAATATGTAGGAGAGGAGAAACAGAAACTTGGATAATTCATTCTAATTCAGAATACGCCTTTGGGGGTCATTCAATTAATTCCTCTACTGACCCATATTAGACACTTTGGGGGACAATATCAAAAGGAATTCTCACGATGGCCTAAGGAGATGGCCTGCCAGTCCAACTGGTCCTTGTTAGACTGACTATAAGCTCAGTGGAAATAAAAAATTATGATATTTTAATTGTAGTGACATACTTTAGTTCTGCAATGTGTGTTAAATCACATTCATGGACTTATGTACTTGAATACAAACCCTCTGTTGAAAATTTCCTCCTCGGGAAGACAAGAAATTGAAGTAACAAATATATATACATCTTATAATCACAGGAATACAAATGAAGATGCTAGCCAGATGCAAAATTGCCTTTTGAAAGATGAAACTGCACATGATTTGTTTCTTGTTGATGTTGATTAAGAGACCTTTTCTATATTTGTCAATAATTAGTAAAACAAAGGAGACTTTGTGAGACATATGAATGTCTAACTACATCTTTTAAATGTAAGAGTTTAAATATTTAATTTTGTCAAGCATATCTGATCAGAACTTCTATTTCTTCATTTAATATATATATATATTTGTGTTAAAATTTGAATTTCCTCTCACTTTGTAAGTGATCTTGCTAATCTTGTCCTTTTAAATTGATTCAATATTATTTATTCTCTGGTGAAATCTTTTCTTAGATTGAGACAGTTTTGGTCTTCTGTGGGATTCTTGTTTTTTTAAAGTTCTTGCTGACTGATTTGACTCCAGCACAATAAAAGATCTAATTTATTCAGAAAGCAAAATCCATGTGTATTTTGCCCACATAACTGCATTCACATTGCCTAAATTAGTTGTCCAGGCTTCCCAAATATGTGACTATATATGGCTTGTGAAAAACTAATAAAGGAGCCACATAAAGATACAAAAAGGGATTTTCTGGCAATCCACTGATCTTTAGAAGAATCAAAAGTTGAGGAAAGCTGACCTCTGAAGGCTGATCGCCCCCCCCCGCCCCGCCCCCGCACCCATCATCACTGGTTCCTTAAGAATGGGTGTGTTTCAAGGATACACAATGGGCCACAGTTCTTGAGCCGTGAGATTCTATAGCTTCGTAGAATCTCCTTTCCTTCCACAAGGCTGAAGACCTCCAAGACCTTCTAGAACTAACATCAAAAAAAGATGTCCTTTTCATCACAGGGGACTGGAATGCAAAAGTAGGATGTCAAGAAGATATCTGAAGTAACAGGCAAGTTTGCCCTTGAAATACAAAATGAAGCAGGGCAATGGCTTACAGAATTCTGCAAGAGAACGAACTGGGCATAGCAAACACCTTCAAACAACACAAGAGACCACTCTACACATGGACATCATCAGATGGTCAATACCAAAGTCAGATAAATTATATTCTTCATAGCCAAAGATGGAGAAGTTCTATAGAGTCAGCAAAAGCAAGACTGGGAGCTGACTACGTATGGCTCAGAACATGAACATCTTTTTGCAAAATTCAGAATTAAATTGAAGAAAGTAGGGAAAACCACTAGGCCATTCAGGCATAACCTAAATCAAAGCCCTTACATTTATACAGTAGAAGAGACAAATAGATTCAAGGGATTAGCTCTTATAGACAGAGTGCCTGAAGAACTATGGACGGAGGTTTGCAACATTGTACAGAAGGCAATGATCAAAGCCACCCCCAAGAAAAAGAAATGAAACAATGCAAAATGGATGTCTGAGGAGGCCTTACAAATAGCTGAGAAAAGTAGAGAAGCGAAAGACAAAGGAGAAAAGAAAATATATACCCATCTGAATGTAGATTTCCAAAGAATAGCAAGGAGAGATAAGAAAGCCTTCCTAAATGAACAATGCAAAGAAACAGAGGAAAACAATAGAATGGGAAGGATAAGAGATCTCTTCAAGAAATTTGGAGATACCAAGGGAACATTTCATGCAAAGATGGGCACAATAAAGGACAGAAATGGTATGGACCTAGGAGAAGCAGAAGATATTAAGAAGAGGTGGTAAGAATACACAGAAGAACTATACCAAATAGGTCTTAATTACCTATTGATAACCATGATGGTGTAATCACTTACCTAGAGTCAGACATCCTGGAATGAGAAGTCACTTAGGAAGCATCACTATGAACAAAGCTAGCAGAGGTGATGGAACTTCAGTTGAGCTACTTCAAATCCTAAAAGATGATGAAAGTGCTGCCCTCAATATGCCAACAAATTTGGAAAATTCAGCAGTGGCCACAGGACTTTCATTCCCATCCCAAAGAAAGGCAATGCCAAAGAATGTTCAAACTGTCACACAACTGCACTCGTTTCACATGCTAGCAAGGTTGCTCAAAATCGTTCAAGCTAGGCTTCAACAGAATATGAACTGAGGACTTCCAGATATACAAGCTGGATTTAGAAAAGGCAGAGGAACCAGATATCAAATTGCCAACATCTGTTAGATCATAGAAAAAGTGAACTCCAGAAAAAACAACTACTTCTGTTTCATGGACTATGCTAAAGCTTTTGACTGTGTGAATCACAACAAACTGGAAAATTCTGAAACCAAATAGATGGGAATACCAAACCATCTTACCTGTCTTCTGCAAAATCTCTATGCCATTTAAGAAGCAACAATTAGAACCTGACACAGAACAATGGGCTGGTTCAAAATTGGAAAAGGAGTATACCAAGGCTGTATATTGTCACCCTGCTTATTTAACTTTAACTTCTATGCAGAATACATCATGTGAAATGCCAGGCTATTTGAATGAAGCACAAGCTGGAATCAAGATTGCCAGGAGAAATATCAAAAACCTCCGATGTGCAGATAACACAATCCTAATGGCAGAAAGTGAAGATGAACTAAAGAGCCTCTTGATGAAGGTGAAAGAGGAGAGTAAAAAAGCTGGCTTAAAACTCAACATTCAAAAAACAAAGATCATGGCATCTGGTCTCATCACTTCATGGCAAATAGATGGGGGAACAGTGGAAACAGTGACAGACTTTATTTTCTTGGTCTCAAAAATGTGGTGACTGCAGCCATGAAATTAAAAGACATTTGCTCCTAGAAAGAAGAGCTATGAAAAACCTAAACAGCATATTTTAAAGCTGACATTACTTTACCAACAAAGGCCCATATAGTCAAAGCTATGGTTTTCCCTGTAGTCATGTATGAATGTGAGAGTTGGATAATAAAAAAGGCTGAGCATTGAATAACTGATGCCTTTGAACTCTTGTGCTGGAGAAGACTCCTGAGAGTCCCTTGGAAAACAAGGATATCAAACCAGTCAATCCTAAAAGAAATCAACCCTTAATATTCATTGGAAGGACTGATGCTTAAGCTGAAACTCCAATACTTTGGCCACCTTATTTGTGACGAGCTGACTCATTAGAAAAGACCCTGATGCTGGGAAAAATTGAAGGCAGGAGGAGAAGGGAATGACAGAGGATGAGATGGTTTGATGTTATCACTGACTCAATGGAAATGAGTTTGAGCAAACTCCAGGAAACAGTGAAGGACAGGGAAGCCTGGAGTGCTGCAGTCCATTGGGTTGCAAAGAGTTGGACATGGCTGAGCAACTGAACAACATCAACATAACTCAAGAACAATCATATGGAAATGATGGATAGGGCAAAGTATGGGGAGAGTTTGCTGGGATTCCAAGACCTCTTGGAGCATGCCACTCACCCAAAATCACATATTCACCAACCCAGGAGCTCTTCAGATCCCCCCTTGTTGGGTTTTATGAGGCTTCACTACACGGGTATGATCAATCAAACCACTGGCCATTGGTGACCGACTCAATCTCTACCCCCTTTCTCTTCCCCTGCAGTCGGGGGGAGGGACTGAAAGTTTCAGCACTCTAATCATACATCAGTTCCCCTGGCAACCAGCCCCCATCTTTAGAAGAGTTACAAAAATCACCTTATTAACCTAATGAAAGATACTTTTATTCTTATTACCTCTTAGGAAATTCCAAGGGTTTTAGGAACTCCATGCCAGAAATGAGCATGAAGACTAAATATATATTTCACACACTGTTTCTTGTAATTCTCACAATAACCCTGTGTAAGATTAATATTATTCCACTTTAGAACCAAGATTGAACCTAGCTCTGGCTCTATGCCACGTATGCTGCTGCTAAGTCGCTTCAGTTGTGTCCGACTCTGTGTGATCCCATAGATGACAGCCCACCAGGCTCCGCTGTGCCTGGGATTCTCCAGGCAAGAACACTGGAGCGGGTTGCCATTTCCTTCTCCAGTGCATGAAAATGAAAAGTGAAAGTGAGGTCGCTCAGTCGTGTCCGACTCTTCGCGACCCCATGGACTGTAGCCTACCAGGCTTTTCTGTCCATGGGATTTTCCAGGAAAGAGTACTGGAGTGGGATGCCATTGCCTTCTCCAATGCCATGTATATATGGTGACTAATATGCTATAGGGCTTCATATAAAACAAACATTAAGCAGGCAGTCTATATTTATGTAATGATAATTCCTCAGCACATGAAACTGGAAGATGTGCTGCTGCTGCTGCTGCTGCTAAGTCGCTTCAGTCATGTCCGACTCTGTGTGACCCCATAGACGGCAGCCCAGCAGACTCCCCCGTCCCTGGGATTCTCTAGGCAAGAACACTGGAGTGGGTTGCCATTTCCTTCTCCAGTACATGAAAGTGGAAAGTGAAAGTGAAGTCGCTCAGTCGTGTCTGACTCTTAGCGACCCCAGGGACTGCAGCCCACCAGGGATTTTCCAGGCAAGAGGACTGAAGATGTGTGTGGCTCTGCAACTCAGACCTCATAATTTTCTGATATTCCAGAACCCCACTGAATATACCCACTCTATCATTAGATAAAAATTAAAAAAAAAAACCTGATTGGGGTTTATTAGGACTGCAGTCTGGGAAATACAGATTCAAGAAGCACTTGAATTGTTTTCCACTAGGACTGCAAAATGAGGGGAATTTATAAAGGCCAAAAAGAAACAAAAACCCTGTGAGGTTACATCAATTGTTTGTCAAGAATTAGGATCATAGCTAACAAGGTTTAAGAGTGCTTGCTAAGAAAGGAGTGGTTGGGCTCTAAAATGGTTACATAGTTTCAAAGGTTGGAGGAAACTTTGAAACTACATGTTACAGCTAGCAGCTGCTAGCAGATATTATTTTGAAAACTGGCTGGTAGTATTCTCTTGGTTTTCAAGGAAAGGCATTTTATTTTAAATATAGCAGCATGCACATGTCAATCCCAAACTCCCAATCTATCACTGGTAGTATTCTTGAGTTTGATACAGTTCAGAAAAAATTCGAGTTCTCAGTGATGTAGGAACATGTCTGAAATGACATCTCCATGTTGGATGCCTGAACCACAGTTACTCCATTTTGATTTTTAAGTGATCTTAAATATGTCACCACCATCTTCTACAAGCTCTGCCTCCTCTGCTGGAAGCAGATGCTCTCCTGTGTATTTGACTTGGGATCTGTTACAGGGGCCTCATTCCAGATACTAGCCGTGGGCCATGCTATCCTCATAGGCCCCTTAGGTATATTTTTTAATCCATAGATTTGCACCAAAACACTTCTCTTAAATTCAAAGGAAATAAAACAAGAGGCAGTCACTCATTTGGATCAATTTTTCATCTTTTTCTACTCATTTTTTCTGCACTGGACAAAGAATAATGTACTCGAGTACTGAATTAAATTTATCCCAACTGTCTTCCAAATTTAATTTTTATAAAATAGTCCCTCAAAACGTGTCTCTTATATTTGGCTTTATTAAGGGAAATCAGTATAAACTAGTGGCTGCTGCTGCTGCTGCTGCTAAATCGCTTCAGTCATGTCCGACTCTTAGCGACCCCGTGGACTGCAGCCTACCAGGCTCCTCCGTCCATGGGATTTTCCAGGCAAGAGTACTGGAGTGGGGTGCCATTGTCTTCTCCAACTAGTGGCGAGGGCATAGAATCTGGAATCAGAAATTGAGGTTCACCACTGATCTTGGACATACTGTGGAGCCGCTGAGAAAGCCTCATTTCTCTCACATAAAAAGTGGAGATAATGGTAACTAACACTATCCTTATTGGATTGTTGTGAACATTAAATGTCTAATTAGAGAGTTTAGCACGTTGCCTAGACTAGGATAAGTAGTGAAGAGCAATTAGCTGTTGTCTTTGCTGTAGTCATTTTACATTACATTGGAGTCAGTCCTATCCAGATGCACACTGAAATTACCTGGGGAAATTTAAAAACCACTGATGCCCAGGTACCCCTAGCAGAGATTCTGATTTAGTTCATTTGAGGGTAGTTCTGGTGGCTCAGAGGTTAAAGCATCTGCCTGGAATGCTGGAGACCCGGGTTCGATTCCTGGGTCAGGAAGATCCCCTGGAGAAGGAAATGGCAACCCACTCCAGTACTCTTGCCTGGAGAATCCCATGGAGGGAGGAGCCTGGTAGGCTACAGTCCATGGGGTCGCAAAGGGTCAGACACGACTGAGCGACTTCACTTTCACTTTCACTTTCTGGACAACTTATTATCAGAAATGTTGTTCTTTCACATAACCCCCAATATAACACTTTGTACATGGTAGGTGCATGCCTTATAAATAATCCTTAAATGGCATAATAAGCATAGTTTAAACTTCTAGAAATGGAATCCAAACACTCACCTATCTTTACCTGAGAACCGGAAGGTAGTTATTTTTTTAACAAGTCCCCAGATTTCAGAGAGATAGCAAAGAAAAGCAAGAAAGCAAATTATTACATTATCCAAACATTCTCAATCAATCAGCTAATATATCTTTGAGCAGGACCACATTCAAAGTTAATTAATGAGGATCCTGAAGTATTCTAAAATGTTACTCCTGGACGTTATTACTTAGCATAGTCACGTGTCATGGGCTAGCTAGGCAGAAGGCCTGCGATTCTATTACAAAACCCAGTATCTCATTTTAGAACCACCACTTGCTTTTAAAATCTTGAGGAAGTTGCTAATCTTCCTGCAGGTTCAGATTCTTCATTTGCAAAGCAGATTAATACCTATTTAACATGGTTCCTGAAATTATCAAATGAGACAGTGTTAATCATTTTTTCCTTTATAAAGGTTATATACATTAAATAATTTCTTCAGTATAGTTATATTCTCTGGCTCTCTAGCCTTTCAACAGTCTCCCCTCTTCTTCATAATGCCAGGAATCTACCTCATTATCTGGTACATGAAAGATGCTTAATAAATGTTTGATGAAAGAATATGTGATGGGTGATGGAAGTAAAGTCTGATGCTGTAAGGAGCAATATTGCATAGGAACCTGGAATATTATGAATCAAGGCAAACGGAAGTGCTCAAACAGGAGATGGCAAGAGTGATTCCTTCCATTTTAGGAATTAGTGAACTAAAATGAACTGAAATGGGTGAATTTAACTCAGATGACCATTGTATCTACTCCTGTGGGCAAGAGATGAAATGGAGTAACTGTCATAGTTAACAACAGTCTGAAATGCAGTACTTGGATGCAGCCTCAAAAATGACAGAATGGTGTCTGTTCATTTCCAAGGCAAACCATTCAATATCACAGTAATCCAAGTCTATGCCCCAACCAGTAATGCTGAAGAAGCTGAAATTTAACAGTTCTATGAAGACCTACGATACCTTCCAGAACTAACACCCAAAAAAGATCTCCTCATCATTATAGGGGACTTGGATGCAAAAGTAGGAAGTCAAGAAATACCTGGAGTAACAGATAAATTTAGCCTTGGAGTACAAAACAAAGCAGGTCAAAGGCTAACAGAGTTTTGCCGAGAGAATGTACTGGTCATAGCAAACACCCTCTTCCAACAACACAAGAGAAGACGCTACACATGGACATCACCAGATAGTCAATACCAAAATCAGACTGATTATGTTCTTTGCAGCCAAAGGTGGAGAAGATCTATAGAGTCAGCAAAAACATGACCGGGAGCTGACTGTGGCTCAGATCATGAACTCCTTATTACCAAATTCAGACTTAAATAGAAGAAAGTAGGGAAAACCATTAGACCATTTAGGTATGACCTAAATCAAATCCCTAATGATTATACAGTGGAAGTGAAAAATAGATTCAAGGGATTAGATCTAATAGAGTGCCTGAGGAACTATGGACAGAGGTTCATGACACTGTACAGGAGTGTACGGTGATCAAGAGCATCCCCAAGAAAAAGAAATGCAACAAGGCAAAATGGTTATCTGAGGAGGCCTTATAAATAGCTGAGAAAAGAAGAGAAGTTAAAGGCAAAGGAGAAAAGGAAAGATATATCCATTTGAATGCAGAGTTCCAAAGAATAGCAAGGAGAGATAAGAAAGCCTTCCTCTGTGATCAATGCAAAGAAATAGAGGAAAATAGAATGGGAAAGATTAGAGATCTCTTCAAGAAAATTAGAGATACCAAGGGAATATTTCATGCAAAGATGAGTACAATTAAGGATAGAAATGATATGGCCCTAACAGAAGCAGAAGATATTAAGAAGAGATGGCAAGAATACACAGAAAAACTATACAAAAAGATCTTCATGACCTAGAAAGCCATGATGGTGTGATCACTCAGCTAGAGCCAGACAACCTGGAATGCGAAGTCAAGTGGGCCTTAGGAAGCATCACTATGAACAAAGTTAGCAGAAGTGATGGAATTCCAGTTGAGCTATTTCAAACCCTAAAAGATGATGCTGTAAAAGTGCTGCACTCAATATGCCAGCAAATTTGGAAAACTTAGCAGTGGCCACAGGACTGGAAAAGGTCAGTTTTCATTCCAATCCCAAAGAAAGGCAATGCCAAATAATGTTCAAACTACTGCAAAAATTTACTCATCTACATTTGTGCTAGCAAAGTAATGCTCAAAATTCTCCAAGCCAGGTTTCAACAGTACATGAACTATGAACTTCCAGATGTTCAGTTAGATTTAGAAAAGACAGAGGAACTAGAGAACAAATTGCCAACATCCGCTGGATGGTTGAAAAAGCAAGAGAGTTCCAGAAAAACATCTACTTTTGTTTTATTGACTATGCCAAAGCTTTTGACTGCGTGGAACAAAACAAACTGGAAAATTCTTCAAGAGATGGGAATACCAAACCACCTGACCTGCCTCCTGAGAAATCTCTATGCAGGTCAAGAAGCAACAGTTAGAACTGGACATGGAATAACAGACAGGTTCCAAATTGGGAAAGGAGTACATCGAGGCTGTATATTGTCACCCTGCTTATTTAACTTATATGCAGAGTACATCATGAGAAACGCTGGGCTAGAAGAAGCCCAAGCTGGAATCAAGATTGCTGGGAGAAATATCAGTAAACTCAGATATGCAGATGACACCACCCCTATGGTAGAAAGCAAAGAAGAACTAAAGATCCTCTCGATGAAAAAGTTGGCTTAAAGCTCAACATCCAGAAAACGAAGATCATGGCACCTGGTCCCATCACTTCATGGCAAATAGGTGGGGAAACAGTGGAAACAGTGGCAGACTTTATTTTGGGGGGCTCCAAAATCTCTGCAGATGGTTACTGCTTCCATGAAGTTAAAAGAGCTTGCTCCTTTGAAGAAAAGTCATAAGTAACCTAGATAGCATACTAAAAAACAGAGACATTACTTTACCAACAAAGGCTCGTTTAGTCAAAGCTATGATTTTTCCAGTAGTCATGTATGGATGTGAGAGTTGGACTATAATGAAACCTGAGCCTCAAAGAACAAATGTTTTTGAACTGTGATGTTGGAGAAGACTCTTGAGAGTCCCTTGGACTGCAAGGAGATCCAATCAGTCAATCCTAAAGGAAATCAGTCCTGGATATTCATTGGGAAGGACTGATGCTGAAGCCAAAACTCCAATATTTTGTCTACCTGATGCCAAGAATGGATTCATTTGAAAAGACCCTGATGCTTGGAAAGATTGAACATGGGAGGAGAAGTGGACGACAGAGGATGAGATGGTTGGATGGCAATGGACATGATTTTGAGTAGGCTCTGGGAGTTGGTGATGGATAGGGAAGCCTGGCGTGCTGCAGCCCCTGGGATTACAAAGAGTCAGACAGGACTGAGCAACTGAACTGAGCTGAAAGAATATATGAAATCAAGAAACCATAATTATAAGCAAATACATTTTCACCAAGTCCAATTCAGAGGAAGAAAATTGTCAGACTGTGCAAAGCTACACAGGCAGAAGCAACTTCAAGTTTCAATTTAACTTTGATGTTTAACATTGATTATTGTTTTGAAGGTAAGATTTTAGGAACTGTCATATTAGACTTTCAGTTCATTCTGGTCTCATTTATTAGGTGTGATAAAACTCAAGATTTAAGAGTTTTTATCACTTGCTAATCAACCAAGTGTGCTTTCAATTCCAATCCTTGTTACCCACAAATGTTTGAACTAGCATTTAATGTTTATATTGATCTATCACTGCTATTCCTGGACCTTGGCAAATCAGTGAGTTTCATTTCCTTCCAGCTTAACAAAGGAGAAGCATTAACTCTCATCAGAGGAAAAGTATTTCAGATCAAACATTCCATAATGGGAATCAATGTAAATTCATTCCTATGTGACTTGCATTCCCTCAATAGACATTTACCATAACTTCCTCTGACCTTGTACCATTACATGCCACACTGAGGCCAAATTATTGAATTAGTTAAATTTCCCTCTCCAGTTCTATTTCCCACAACTTGATATCATAATCTTATTCAAGTTAGCTTTATAAAGAAGAATTGAAAGTTATAACCCTAGACTCTACATAAATTAGCTTTGCTTTGTTTTCAGCTATACCCTAGATCAGTTGTTAAACTCTGTGTCAGATCATCTAGAGGTCTTATTTAAAGGCAAATTCTGATTTGGTCTGTGATAGGGTCTAAGAGTTTGAATTTCTAACATGCTCCTAGATAATGTTGACGATGCTACTACATTTTTGGTAGTAACTTCCTAGATAATATCAATTCAGTATAATTATTTGAACTTGTTTCTCTTCTTGCTTCTTTATTTCAGTCATTCACTTAACCCCTAGATGCATACTTTAGAAGTTTTCTCATGTGTAGACCTCAGGCCATGTTGTTAACTGCAGCTTGTATTGTTTCTCTAAGCTCCATAGTTAGCACCTGGAGCACCCACATCTATCAGCCTTATAAAGTTCACCTGCAAAGAGTCCTCACAAACAGGAACAAAAGTACACATTCAGCAACAGTGAATACTGAGACAGGTCACTTAGTTTGAGTCACAGATTCTCTATGTTTCCTTTAAGCAAGATACAATTTTCACATTCTCTGAATCCTTGGAAAAAAACGTGTATTGTGTTTTCAAACTAATGAATTATTCAAATTATTTTGTGTATCTCTCATCTCAATTGTATTTCCAACAAAAAAATTATCTTTTGCTTTTAAACATATATTCAAGTTTTTCATATGTAATTTGTTCTTTTTTAAATTTAATGCTTTAATATGTTTGTATTTGAAATTTAAGAAAATTTAAGAATTTTCTTAGTGTTCATCTTTTGTGAGTGTTGGAATTACTATATTCTATTCTAACTATTACATTCTGATAGATTGTATGAAGAGGTGATCTCCCTAAAAGGCTAAGATATTATCAGAATCAGTCATCGTTGGAACAAGCAGTTTCCAGGAAAACACCAGGAAATGATGAATTATCAAGGCAAAACAAAGAAAAGAGGAATAACTTCTAATGGATATCTAAGTTGGATCTCTTGAATTAGGACCTCTAACATAAACATGCTTTAATATTTTTCTATGGACTAACAACTTACATATTACTTGCTATATTCCCTTTATCATTACCATTAGTTTGATCTTTAATTAAGTCCTTATTTTAAAACTTTAGCCTTGTTTCAGCTGTACCATGGGGAATAATAAAGAGATGGTATTGAAGCCTGGAGGAGGGAATATAGATTTAGGAGTCTTCAAGNCTAACAACTTACATATTACTTGCTATATTCCCTTTATCATTACCATTAGTTTGATCTTTAATTAAGTCCTTATTTTAAAACTTTAGCCTTGTTTCAGCTGTACCATGGGGAATAATAAAGAGATGGTATTGAAGCCTGGAGGAGGGAATATAGATTTAGGAGTCTTCAAGGTCAGAGATTTTAGTTGTGACCCCAGACTTCAGAACAGATACAAGAACAAGGAACTTGACAAGCATAATACCTTATCCAGCCACTTGGTTGGTGCTGGATGCATATAAGGAATCCAGTGGACTCATAGGAAATCCATCATTCTGTAACCCTAATATCCCAGATAGCACACATGCAACCCAGAAACTTAATGTCTCTCCAGTCACTGCTACACATACATAAAAAGACAGAGGGAAAAGGACACAGTTGATTCAATTTATGGTCATGACTAAGGATCTCAAAGAGGCTGACTTGACTTGAAAGAGACTTCCAAACTGGAAGAGATAAAGCTATGGTGGGCGGTTTAATTTTTCTTTCATGACTATGCAACAATAGAAGACATCTGGATGAGAGCAGTAGCAGAAAGGTTTTCTTTGTATCCATATCTGAGACATATTAATGGTATGTATATCCCAACCCTGCTCATCTACTCTGATCACAATATTAAAACTCTTGCATTTGATTTGACATGTTAATCACCATAAAATACCATGTTGCAAAATATGAATGCTTTTCTGTCAACTTAAATTCTGAGCAGCACGTAACTCATCTGATGGTCTCTGCCTGATTAGAAACACTCTTCCCTCTTGGCTTTCAGGATACCACTTTCCTCTGGTTGTTCCTCCTCAGTTCCTTTACTGAATGACACTGAAGCTCAAATCTGACTCTACTTCTTCTCTTACTGCTTTGATCTTTAAGATCAGAGATTCTCAACTCTAATTGCACATTTTAATCACCTGAGGAGCTTAAACAACTAAGGACACCTTCAGAAATTAATTTATTTGAATCAGATAGTCTGGCAGTAGTATGGGTAAATAGGTTCCTCAAATTTGAAACCAATAATTAGAAGCACTTTACTAGATTATGTTTCTATTGATAAATACGAATTTTTATATTAGCTCCAGAATTCCTTTCTGAAATCAAGATTCAACAATTCAACTGTCAGGATTCTGATGATAGTATGGTGATTTATATTGGATTAAGTCTCCTGCCAGTAACAATTATAAACTTTGGACAAATAGATTTCTATGTCTCTTCGTATCAACTGAAAACAGGCAGAAACTGGAGCTGATATTATACTTTCCAAAACCGAGACACACTGGATGAAATCCATAGTTAACTGGCTTTTCACATGATAATGCTCCTCAGTTTGCCCTGTGCCCAGGAGATAGAGTTCAAGCCAAAAGGAGAAGTCTGAGGTCAAAGATCAGGGCTACTAGAAACTGATGGGGATGGATAAGAGCAGGAAAGGATGAAACCACGGAAGGTGTGGCCCCCAATCTGTGTGTGAACTCTTTCAAAATGTAACTGCACGTGTGTATAGTGAGATTCTAGTGAACTTAGCAGAGAACAACAGTTGGAAGGCTGAAACACTGAACAGGAATTTTAGTAGCTGCCTAATGTTGAGGAGACACAGTTTGGAATTCAAATCCCACCTAATTAGAGGAATCAAATCTAGGGTTTGTAGCTGGTGCTTCAGAAGGACCACATCTAACAATAGTAGAGCTTGTTCCCAGGGCTAAAATCTATGCTCTGAATTGAGAGTGAAATGCAACTACAGTCACTCTAACAAAACTAAAAACAAAATCAACAAAATTAGAATCAATTTGGTTCACCAGCAACTTAATTGCCTGCTAAAATAAAACTAACATTTTTCAGAGGAATGTTACAGAATCCAAACTCTACAAAATATTATTCATTGTAGAATAAAATTATTAGAAATGAAAAGAGACAGGAAACTGACACCTGTATCCAAAATAAAAATTAGCCAATAAAAATATACAGATATTGGAATTAGCTAATAATTAAAGTGAATATTATATTAAAGGGTTAATATGAAAAATGGATATTAGTAAACATTTCAGAAAATATATGGAAACTAAAATTGAACCAAATGGCTATCCAAGAGCTGAAAACTAAAATATCTGAAATTAAAATAAGGATTTTCAGAAGAAAAGTATCCATGAAATTGAAGAAAGGTAAATATAAATTTCCAAACTCAGACACAGATTATTTTTCAATGGAAAAAATAAAAGGGCTTCAGTGATTTGTCAAATAATACCAAGAAGTCTCACATATTGGAATGGGAGTCCCAGCAAAGGAGAAGAGAGATAATGGAGCAGAATAAATATTTGAAGAAATAAGGTTGACTATTTCCCAAATGTGAAGAAAACCCACAGTTAACCCAGGAAATTCGGCCAATTTCAAGTAGAAAATATTGAACAGCCAACTAATCATTTATAATTTGGGTTACTCATAGACCTAGAGACTTGCAGGTTCAAACTGATCTCTTGATATTTCTTGATACTTTCCAGTCTTCAAAACTGCTTGCTCATTTCCCAATATTTCTCATTTTTATCAAATGATATCACACTTACCTTGTTGCTCAAAATGAAATTCTGGGAGTCATCTGTGTTGGGTTCCTAGGGCTGCTCTGACAAATTGCCACAAATGTGGTGGCTCAAAACAAGACAAATTAATTTTCTTATCGTTCTAAAAGCCAGAAGTCCAAAATGGATTTTGCTGAGCCACAATCAAGGCGTTGGCAGGGCTGCATTTCCTCCAGGGTCTCTAAGGGAGAAATTCATTTCCTTTCCCTTTCCAGCTTCTAGTACCTGCCTTCATCTCTGGCTTGGGACCCGTCCTCCATCCTGGATGCCAGCGTTTGGCACCTTCTCCCTGACTCTGCCTCCCCTGGCTTCTGTCACATGGCCTCCTTCTCCACCCTATGGCATCACCCTCTGACAAGGACACATATGATTTCATTTAGGCCCCACCCAGGCAATTCAGCCTAAGTTTCTCTACCTCAAGATGCTAAACTTAATAACATTTGCAGTCTCTTCTGTCAAGTAAAGTAACCTTCACAGGTTTTAAAGATTAGAAACTGAGTGTGTTTGGGGGCTATTACTCAGCCTACCAGGCTTCCCAGGTGGTGATTGTGATAAAGAATCCACCTGCCAATGCAGGAGATACAAGAGAAACGGCTTCAACCCCTTGGGTCAGGAAGATCTCTTGGAGGAAGGTATGGCAACCCACTCCAGTATTCTTGCCCGGAGAATCCCATGGACAGAGAGAGGGACCTAGTGAGCTATAGTCTGTAGGATCTCAAAGAGTGGGACATGACTGGAGCGACTTAGCAGGCACGCATTCAGCCTACCACACCATCTATTATTGCTCTTATCCCAATTTTTATGTTTCCAGGAACAATTCTTTTTGTGTTGTAGTTGACAATGCATCTTGAATCCACCCCCTTCAGCTCCACTGCCATCTCTCTAATCCAAACTATCACTAGTCATCATCCAAAGAAGCACGCTTCCTTCAGGTGTCCTTCAGTTCAGTTCAGTTCAGTCGCTCAGTCGTGTCCGACTCTTTGAGACCCCAGCTCATCTCACTTTTAAGAAGGCTTTGATAACAATATCTAAAGAACCCCATTTTACCTTTTATCTCCTTTAAAGATCTTGACACAGTTTAAAATCGACATACTGATTTATTTCCGCTATCATTTAGGTTCAATCAGGAAAACCATCTTCTAGGGGGCTCTGAATGAAGGAATTGATTTTCCTGGGCTTCCCTGGTGGCCCAGATGGTAAAGAATCTGCCTGCAATGCAGGTAGACCTGGGTTCAATGCCTGGGTCAGGAAAATCCTCTGGAGCAGGGAAATGGCAACCCAGTCCCGTATTCTTGCCTGTAGAATCCCATTGACAGAGGAACCTGGAAGGATATAGTCCATGAGGTCACAAAGAGTCAGACACAACTGAGCAACTAATATACACTCAGATTGATTACTCTAGCAGTGGAAAGTTAGAAGAGGAAAATTGAGGAGGGATCCTAGACGAATAAAGAAGGAATGTTTCCCAGAAATTAGTAGAAACCACGTATCTCCCCGAATGTTAGAGAACGAAAGGGAAGTGTTACAGAATCCAAGAGCACATTTGCTTCTGAGGATGCTCCACAGCTGACAGATAAAAGAGAGGAAGAAATGAGCATCTTGCCTCCTTATTTTCTATTTATCTATAGAATCACTAATCATGTTTCCTACATTACCAGGGAAGTGCATTTTTGTGGGCCAAATATCCTGAATGAGCAGGGACTGATTCTGAGGTCTGGCAATAACAGTGGTTAAACATTGCTTGTTCAAAAGCTCTTAATCCCCGACAGTATTTTGGAAAAAAAAAAAAAAAACACCTTTTTTTTAAAAGCATCAGATACCCTATGCTTTTCACTATCTGAGTCTATCTATAACGATTGACCCTGCTGTCCTAAATGCTATTTTTTAGAGTTACATTTCCTGAGAACTTTAACAACAAGTGTGGAGGTTTAAACAGCATGAGCACATACTGGGGTGAATTTATCTTGTTTCCCAATAAACAAAAAGTACAAATGGCAAAGCAACTTTGTAATCCTGTAGGAACAGATCAAAATGTATTTCTTCCCACCACCAGAAGCCAGGCTCATTATAGCAGGAGCCCTGTGTATAATCTCTGTTGGGAGCTTGGCCTTTAGAACAAGATATTAAATAATTAGCATTACCATAGCAATGGGAGCTGAAAGCAAGCCGCCTTAACGGGACCTACATCCTACACAAAGGAAGCAGCTAGCACCAAACAGAGGGCTGTGCTGTGCTGAGTCGCTCAGTAGTGTCCAGCTCTTTGTGACCCTGTGGACTGTAGCCCTCCAGGCTCCTCTGTCCATGGAATGCTCCAGGCAAGAATACTGGAGTAGGCTACCATTTCCTTCTCCAGGGGATCTTCTGAACCAGGGATCAAACCCAGTTCTACCTGCACTGCAGGCAGATTCTTTACCGTCTGAGTCACCAGGGAAGCCCAAGGACTTTTAAAGTCAACGTTTATAGATACCTATTATTCTGTAAGTAAGAGTGCCAGGAATTTTAAAATTAATTTTGACTGATTTGAAAGAACATAGGATTAAGAATCAGGACACCTGTGCCTAGAAACCAACTCTGTCTTTCTAGGCTACCATTTCCTTCTCCAGGGGATCTTCTGAACCAGGGATCAAACCCAGTTCTACCTGCACTGCAGGCAGATTCTTTACCGTCTGAGTCACCAGGGAAGCCCAAGGACTTTTAAAGTCAACGTTTATAGATACCTATTATTCTGTAAGTAAGAGCGCCAGGAATTTTAAAATTAATTTTGACTAATTTGAAAGAACATAGGATTAAGAATTAGGACACCTGTGCCTAGAAACCAACTCTGCCTTTCTAAAATGATTCTGAGAAATGTATTTAGCCTCTTCAGTTTCCCTAGGTATGAAAAAAGGTAAAAACAATGTCATTAAAAAGTTGTAAAGATGATCTAGGGAAACATGTGAAATTGTTTATGAAGCTGTTATATATATATATATATATATATACTTCTGTTGAAGAATATAAATTGCTACCTAAATATTTCTGTATTTATGATTGTAAGTATAAGAAGTATTTAAAAAATGTCAACTACTTTAGGCATTTGGTTGCAAAAACAAGATGACAGTTGTTAGAAATTAAGCTGGAATTTTGAAGGTAATTATGAAAACATAGGGCTTCCCTGGTGGATCAGCTGGTAAAGAATCCACCTGCGATGCGGGTGACCTGGGTTCGATCCCTGGGTTGGAAGATCCCCTGGAGAAGGGAAAGGCTACTCACTCCAGTGTTCTGGCCTGGAGAGTTCCATGGACTGAATAGCGTCGGACACAACTGAGCAACTTTTGACGATGAAAATGTAGGAATGCTTGAATCCTGTTCTGCAAATCATAATTCATCCCTGAAAATTCTACAGGGAGAGGGACACAGAGAACAAAGCCAATGGGAAACAAATATTAGTTTGTTATTTTGGGGTAAGCACCTAATAACTCAATGCAAAATATTGGCAAAGCTGAGTTAGAGGTTTGTGGCCCTTTGTGTCCAGTCAGCCTAAATTCAAGTTTTGCAGTATTACCACCCAATGACCAGCCACATGGTATAAGGGACCTAACACACTGACCAGGATGTGGTTTTATGGAAAAAAATTAGAAATAAGAGAGTTCCTACCAAAAGCACCATAAAAGAGAAAAAGTGAAGGAAAAAAAAATCTAACGTTGAATCTTGATATTTTTGGCACAGTGTTCCTGCCCATTAGCAACTGTGGTTGAATCTGTGGCCTAGAATTTGACAAGATTAACAATTTCTTCTTCATGAGAAGGTGAGGGAGCTAGGATAGATGACTGCTTTGCCTAATGCAGTCAGCATCCTTAGATGGCCCTTCCCTGGAAGCTAGCCAGCCGATCTCTGATTGGCCAGTCATGCTTACTGAGTCCTCTGGATAAAATCAGGGAATGAGTCTGCACTGATGCACCCCCAAAGAGGAAGCTAAGTTAGCCAGTGTGCCTTGATCATCTCGTGGCCTATCAACTACAAATCTACTCTTTTTTGCCTGATCTGTGAAATGCAATTGTGGTTTAAATTCTTTCTTCTTTGAACTAAAGGGCAATGCGAAGGTTTGTCAACAGAGAGTTCTGGGGAGACATCAGTGGCAGAGGAAGGGGATCTTTTTTCAGGCTTCAGAGTGCTCCACTCTTAGGCTCCCGCAGTGTTCGCAGCTTCTTCAATGCTTGGTCCCTTCACTGCATACAACTTCAGTCCCGGTTCCTGCAGTCCTGTGGCTTCTCCAGCAATAGCATTCTGCAAGCCCAGATAACTCCTCTCACACCTCGTTCCTGCAGTGCATGGTGGCCCGCAGCACCATTTTACAACTAAGGACAAGAAGTCTCTTAAAAAATGACTTATCAAGGTACTGCTGCTGCTGCTAAGTCGCTTCAGACGTGTCCGTTCTGTGCGACCCCAGAGATGGCAGCCCACCAGGCTCTTCTGCCCCTGGGATTCTCCAGGCAAGAACACTGGAGTAGGTTGCCATTTCCTTCTCCAGTGCATGAGAGTGAAAAGTGAAAGTGAAGTTGCTCAGTTGTTCGCGATCCCATGAACTGCAGCCCACCAGGCTCCTCNCGTGTCCGTTCTGTGCGACCCCAGAGATGGCAGCCCACCAGGCTCTTCTGCCCCTGGGATTCTCCAGGCAAGAACACTGGAGTAGGTTGCCATTTCCTTCTCCAGTGCATGAGAGTGAAAAGTGAAAGTGAAGTTGCTCAGTTGTTCGCGATCCCATGAACTGCAGCCCACCAGGCTCCTCCATCCATGGGATTTTCCAAGCAAGAATACTGGAGTAGGGTGCCATTGTCTTCTCCATATCAAGGTACTCTCGCTATTAAATGACAGAGTTTAAGAATTAAACTCATGTATCTAGGTCAAAGCCCATGGGACCCATACAGTTAGGAATTTCCCAAAATTCACATGAAATATTCTTTAGCTTTATTTCCCTAGTTAGCACTACATAATAATACTTATTTATGGAATAATGAGCTTTCTAGTTCTCTCTGAAGTGGAAATTATATTCCTTAGTGGCAAGATGAAATCAATTCTTCAATAGAGTTTAACCACTCTCTACCACCACCATTCACCACCTCTCTTGGTGTGTGTTTAAGGACCCATTAGGAACAGCATGGATTGAGCTATCAATGGCTAACCTTCAGAGCTACTGCTACTGTTTCCTTTCTTGACTGATCTTCCTTTAACAGCAATCAATTTTTCAAACATTTCAGCTTCCACTTGATTCCCTGTTTCTTGCGCTCCTATCTTCCTTTATAACATCACAAACTTTGCTTGGGCCCGGTGGGTGATTTCTCAGTTGAAATAACTTGTTTTCTTTCTCTGATTCTAAAATCATCAGAGAAACCTAGGTAGTAGCATGAAAGGGAATTTTCCAATGTATTTTGAGGACCATAAATTGCTCACTGGAAATAAAATGATAGATATGTATTTCTGCTGCTGCTGCTAAGTCGCTTCAGTTGTGTCCGACTCTGTGAGACCCCATAGATGGCAGCCCACCAGGCTCCCTCGTCCCTGGGATTCTCCAGGCAAGAACACTGGAGTGGGCTGCCATTTCCTTCTCCAATGCATGAGAGTGAAAAGTGAAAGTGAAGTTGCTCAGTGTCCGACTTCGCGATCCCATGGACTGCAGCCTACCAGGCTCCTCTGTCCGTGGGGTTTTCCAGGCAAGAGTACTGGAATGGGGTGCCATTGCCTTCTCTGATGCATTTCTATTCTCTGTATAATATTATATCAAGACCATAGTTTTCTCAAGACCAAATTCAAATGTTTTCTTTTATAAAATGTTTCCCCTATAAAATGTTTTCCCCATACACTTTTCCCATGGGTGAGTCTAAAGAGGGTTTGGGGCCCAATTCTGGCCAAAGAGATGTGAGCAAAGTGAGGGAGATACCCGGAAAAAATATCCCCCCTGAAAACAAAGGCACACAAGCAGAAGACCCCTTTGCCCTTTGCTTCCTTCCAGTTCTAGACAGTTCTGTGGGAACACAAAGGCTGGATTGCTCTGTGTGAGTTTGTTGAATGAATAACAGCTTGGGTTTGTTTGTTTGTTTTGTTTTGTTTTTTTCTTTTTTTTGAGATAGCACATTTATCAATTGCTTTGTAGGTAGCCAAGAGAAGATTCAAACCCAAAATAATCCTTCAGCATTCTCTCTGAAAGAAACCTATTAGAATTATATTGAGATGGAATTTAAGTTAAGTGAGTGTAGAAAGCTTGAGGGAGATTAGTCACTTATACTCTATTCCATGTTAGTTCAGTCACTTCAGTCGCTCAGTTGTGTCCGACTCTTTGCAGCCCCATGGACTGCATAATGCCAGGCTTCCCTGTCCATCACCAACTCCCGGAGCCTATTCCATATAAAACACCCAAATATGCCTTAAATAAATTACAGAAAACTGTGGCCTTCTATTTTTTCTTCGCTCATATTTACTTAATTTAATAAAATAAACGTTCAGGGTATGTGCGTTTCAGCACTATCTCACTCTCTTTTTAAATATTGCCCTCAGAAAGCTTTAAAAACTGGAGAACAAGATGCAGTTTTCAGGACATAGAAAGATGCTAACCTCAAATTGCAGCTTTGAACCTGTCAGAGCTAAAACTATTTGAGAAGTAAAAAGACACATATTTAAAGGTCAAGAGGTTTTTTAAAAAATCTAATTTGACACTTTTCTCCAATTTTTGAGTCATTTAGAGCTAATAGTTTTTAAAATCATGGAAAACAAAGAAATCTTAAGGGATATTGTTATGTCTCATCTCTGAGGGCTTTAGATCAAACTAGTTAGTGATCGGTGATTGAGGGCAAAAGGAGAAGAGGGCATCAGAGGATGAGATGGCTGGACGGCATCACTGATGCAATGAACATGAATTTGGGCAAACTCCGGGAGATGGTAAGCACCAGGGAGGCCTGGTGTGCTGCAGTTCATGGGATCACAAAGAGTCAGACACGACAGGGTGACGGAAAAACCACAGCAACAAGTTAGTGATCACGCCAACTCTAGGACTCTGGGCATGGTTTTATTTTTTTTTCCCCCACTACTCTGCTATGGCTACAGAAGCAAATGCAAACAAAACGCCTGTGAAAGTATTTATTTGCATTTTGTTTCTATTTCAAAATAAAATTACACAGTATCACTCTTCTCAAGATAATGAGCCAAAGAGTGTTTCATGCTGCCCAGGCATTATCCCGTCTCCAGTTCTGTCATTTTTCTGTCCGAAACCTCATGCATTTTGCAGGTGCTCTTTGTAGATCTGTTCCATGTGGACAGCTCTCCGTCACAGTTAGGTGACTCATTTGTGAACACACAACAAGAGCCGGGAAGAAAAGCAAGAGCAGAACTCCCACTTCTGTTGCCTTTATGTTTATAGCTGTGAAGAAACGCCATCCAGCAATTCCAAAGCCAAAGAGGTTAAGAGGACGAAAGGGAGAGAGGAGAGTATCAGAATGCTATATAAAAGCACTGCAGTTATCTTAAACTTTCCATGTGTAGACCTTTATGAACCCATATGTCTTAAAATAAATTCTTTATTGATTTTGCTATAATAATTTACAGCCCCAAGATAATCAAATTGGTGGATAACTGTTGCAGGAGCCATAGACATATGGAACAACAACAAAAAAAACCAAGCACTGAAATGCACTTGCATTAATAATATCAATCTCAGAGTTCCTAAAGCAGATATGCCCTTTCTTGGCAAATATCTGCAGAGATAACATTTATTCCAAGTGCCACCTCCAAGGCCTCTAGGATGCCTAGGAAGTGAGATGGAGAGTAATACAGAGCTATTGCCATCTAGTGGTTAACAGAAAAAACATCGGGCACATTTTCTCAGGTTTAACAGAAATAGAAAATATTTTACAAAGGTAAGTATTTTGCAATTTTATTTCACTGCTCTATGTGTACCTGGTTGAATTAAAACATTTTTGAAAGGACTCGTGGATTCTTATTATTATCTGAGAACAATTCAAACCTCTAGTCATACTAAATTTTTCATTCATCACTCACAGTTAGAAGCCAAGTTTTGAATTTAACCCTAGGGTTATGGAGATGAACCGTCCTTAGAGTCTCTGATTTAAGCTGTGGTTCAAAAGCTATGGCCAGATATTTTGGATCTCATGCATGTGACCTAGGACATTTTTTCATATGTTTTGGCTCCCCACCCCCACCCCGCCTTCTCTCTCTCGCTCTATACACACACACACACACACACACATACACACACGTGTGTGTGTTTATGCTAAGTTGCTTCAGTCGTGTCCAGCTCTTTTCGACACTAGGGAACTCTAGCCTACCATACTCCTGTGTCCATGGAAATCTCCTGGCAAGAATACTGCCATGCCCACTTCCTGGGGATCTTCCTGACCCAGGGACTGAACCCCAGTCTCTTGTGTCTCCTGCATTGGCAGGTGGGTTCTGTACCACTAACGCCCCCTGGGAAGCCCGTGTATGTGTGTATACATATTTGTGATATAGTACGAGGTATTATGCAGGGCTTCCCAGGGGGCGCCAGTGGTACAGAACCCACCTGCCAATGCAGGAGTTGTAAGAGAAACACAGGCTCAGTCCCTGGTTGGGAAAATCCCCAGAGGATGGTATGGCAACCTACTCCAGAATTCTTGCCTGGAGAATCCCATGGACAGAGGAGCCTGGGGGGTGCTACAGTCCATAGCGTTGCAAAGAGTTGGACACGACCGAAGTGACTTAGCATGCACACATGCAAGCACTAGGTATTATGCACACTGCAAACAATTTACAAAAATAGACATTATACAAAGAATGTAATCCAGTGAACTAGAAATCTTTAAAGTATATGTATTAATTAAACAAGAATCTATATTTACATACTCACTAAATTATTAATAACACTTTGAGCATTGTGATATGATGGGAATATGCCTCATTAATTAAATAAAAATTTGGATTCAGTGCTTTATGTTGCAGAAATTTAAAGTCTAGCTGTATTTATTTTATTTTCATACTTGGTTTTGATGACCATAAAAATATTGCAGCAAGCTATTTCTCAAAAGATCTGTGCATCCAACAGAGGAGGTGCATCATTGGCTGCACTTTCTAAATCACAGTATTAATATCTTAGCTTCATTTTTAAAATTTCTTGTTCATTTGCACTGTAAACAGTCAATAAATTCTTCCTTTTCCTGATGTCAAAATCAGATTTTCTTTTTGGAATGAGTCAGAAGGGATTTTAATACTTTTATCAAATGGTTTAAAAAAAACCCACTGAAACTCTTTATTTCAAAGCTCTTAAAATATGTTAGAGAATTCTGCTTCAATTATTATTAAATGTAAGATATGAGAAGCTTATGCCTGAGACACATCAATTTTGACAATAATATAAACACTTCCAAACATTAATTTTTTAACATTCTTTTCCCAGAGAAGGATTAAAAATAAAAGAAAACAAAGCAAAAACAATCATTTTCTCACTCATTGTTAGAATGTCACCTCCACCTTGAAAGAAGACAACGTGTCTTTATCTTTTTTAAGGATCTCTGTTAGGTGGCATTATATCGACAGCTACTTGTCATCACAGAAAAGGTCAGCGAATTTGGAACACTTGTCATTTAGTGAAAGAAAACTGTTACTCTTTTAGCTTCTTTGACAAAAGATAATAAGGGAACTATGTTGTACAAAATGAAAATAACACCTGCATAAAATAGATCTATACAGTCACACCTTATGTCATTACAATTTAAGAATTATATAGAGTCTACATTTCATGATACCAAATTCATAAATACACATAGCCAAGCTTATGTGAACCACACTAGGGTGCTATGTACTTGAATGGAAGTGTAGGGGTGCAGTTGTCAACCCCTTTGAGGTGTGGAATTTATACTCTCCCTTCAGGGTATAGCTTATACCTAAGGGACACATGCACCGAGTGGAGATTCCACTGTCAATCATATACATTTTTAAGTGCTTTCTTTTCAGCCCATTAAATAAAGATGAATAGAAATAAAAGTTGTAACATTTTCTTCCTGTACATCATTTTGAAATTTTGGGGGAGGTCTTTGAGACCTTCCAGGGTGGCTCAGCAATAAAAGAATCGCCTGCAATGCAGGAGACGCAGGAGATTTCAGTTTAATCCCTGGGCTGGGAAGATCTCCTAGAGAAGGAAATGGCAACCCACTCCAGTATTCTAGCCTGGAGAATCCCATGAACAGAGGAGCCTGTCAGGGTCGCAAAGAGTCAGAGGCAATTGAGCACTGCACGCTTCCTCCCTAGGCTACAGGTTTTGATACTCCACCCTCAGCTCTGAGAGACAGGAAACCCCCAGGGGCCTGAATGTGGGAGAGCAGTTCCAAAGCAGCCTTTTGGAAATGGGGAAATGGCCGTGCATGGGTTAGTCCTAAGTGTGGCTGGACATTCGTCAAAGACCTAGAGAGGTTTGTGGAGAGTTGCTCAGTAGTACATACTCCTCGGGAGCTAATTTCAAATCTACCTGAGCTACCAGAAACTTTCAGTCATGATTGCTTCCCAGGAGCACAGCCCCTTCCCGGGACAGCAGGAGGGCCAGCAGTCCGTAGAGACGTGCCCCAGGCCTCTCCGCTGGTGCTCAGACTTCTCTCTGTTGGACTTAGCTCATCTCGGGTATCTTGGTGTTAGCAATGCAGTCTGGAAGAAGGAGCTTTGCTGGCTCAGGCTTATGGGCCAGCTGAGCTACAGGTCTTATCGCATAACTTGAAAGAAGCTGGCGACTGGACTGGGGAGCCTCAGGGAGCCTGACAGCTGTAGGGCTCTCCAAAGAGTAGGAATCTGAATTGTGATGCTGGGCATCGTGACTGATGGTGGGGGAGGAATTGGATACTAGGGTTTTTTTTGTTTGTTTGTTTGTTCTGAGCTTGGAAATGAAATCCAGCCCCTAGACTCTGGTGTGGATACAGGCTGGGTTTTATTTCATCATTTTCTAGTCTGGTGGACCAAAGCCAGCAAGATTATATGGATCTAGCAGCTTTAGTGGATCAGAGACTCTAGTTAAATTCTGTATCTGTTCCTAGTAGAGTTTCCCCAGGAACTAAAGCAAGCAGAAACATTTCTTTCAGGTTTTGGTTTTAAAGGCTATAGAATTAAATATTGGACAATAACCTTATTTATAATAAAAGACATGGGTGTCGATTCAAATTATTAACCCATCCCCACAAAAGCATGACATATTTGTTGTATTTCCGTGTGAAGATGACTAAAACAGAATATTGTGATTTTTGATGAATCTAGAAAACAAACATTGGAGAATATTAATCAAGAATGGAAAATGCAGGTCATGTATACTGTCCACTCTCCATTCTAAGTCCATGGCAGTCATTTTGTACTTCTTAGACTCTTTACAGCATCACCACGATGAATCTTTTTCTATAAACAGGAGTGCAAGAATTGTTACCTTGTTGACTTCTTAAAAATGCTTTATTATAATGTTTTTAACAAAAAGAGGATAGCATCATGGGTCCCAATACACCCATCATTCAGTGTCAGAAATGGTCCACATTTGCCAGGCTCATTTCAACTGTGTAATTCCATTTCACACATATGCATGTATAGCTTTATTGTCTTTAAGTAAAATTAAATCTGACTCCCAGTTTCCAGCTAGTATCTGTCTAGAAAAGCAATTTTTGGTGAATCCTTTCTCTCTCTGCCTTCATACAAATGGAGGCTTTTGTAAAACCATGTCCACAGAGGCTTTGCCTGCCTTTGAGACATTCCTGAAGAGCTGATACACCTAACATTCATCCTATAAATTTCAAAGCCCCGTGGCTCTGGAGCTTTTGTAGTTCTGTCAGGCACCAGAATGTTTGCTTATGCTTCAGCCATAATGTCTAAGGCCCAGCCTTCTGACCTTTTTCAAGTAATCATTCCCCTGAAATAGCCTTTTTTCCCTGGGCATTTTCAATGGATCAGACTTCACATTTCGAATATATCACAAATTAGCAGATTGCCATACCCTTTTTGCTTTTATCTACTTCTCATCCTGGAAGAGACTGGCTTCTCTTTTGTCTTTCTCATGATACCTGCCAGGAATTTAAGTGTCTAAGGCTATAAAAAGTGATTTTTCTATCAGTAATTATGTTTTGCTTAGAAATTATATTCAAGGGAAGGGAATACAAGATCCTGGCTGCCTTCTTGGAATGAGGAGAGGAAAATACAAAATCTAAAACATAAATAGTGCTCATTCTTTTTTATTTTCTTTTATAACTAGAAAAGCAAAATATGATTTAATATTTCAAAAAAGTACCTATCATACCAGCTTTTCATAATTAAAAACAATGCCTGTATAAATGTACTTTACCACAGTGTCTGATACATGTTTTATTTCTAGCCAGCTAGTAATCACCCCTTGCAGTCACGTTGGCAACTTTTTGAAGATATCCATCATTCTGGAGGAACTAGCCAAAGAAAACCTAGAGTGACTGCTGGCAGTATCCAAGGCACTGAAGTAGAGCAGAAAGATTTACAATCAGAAGAGAACCCAGCCAGCTGCTAACTTGGCAAGCTATTTTATAACTTTGAGCCTTAGGTTCCTTATAATATAATGATAATTACAATGTTGATAATAATAATGATGATAATCTATTTCATAACATCATTATAAGTATCAAATGAGTGGATATATTAAAAAATCACTTTTAAAATAAAATCAGAATACAAATATCAGTTTTGTGAAATTGAATGTTATTTCTTTTAATATGTAACAAAGTACAGTAAAAATAATCCTTCTGAAATCTCAGAAACTGGGGTTTTATGATTTTGAATTGTTTTCTGATGTTTCAGAATGTATGAAAAATGCATTGCTTTTTGGTGAGCACACACACATGGTCACTATATACAAGTAGAGAGTGAGTAAACTGGTTGGGTGCCAGAGATGAGCTTTAATAATCATGCTGATTCATGTACTTACACTCAGGACGTTATTATGGACTAAATGTTTGTGTCCCCCCAGATTCTTAAGTGGAAATATCCTAAATGTGATGGTATTTGGGGGTGGGACCTTGGCAAGGTCATTAGGTCACGAGGGTAGAGGCATGAATGAGACTAGTGCCCTTAAAAGAAGAGGCCAGGGGACTGGCTCACTCTCTTTCCTTCACGTGGGAATACAGAAGTAGTCAGCTGTTTGCAACCCTGACCGTGACGCCACACCAGAATCTGACCATGCCGGCGTGCTGACTTCAGACTTCCAGCCTCCAAAACTGTGAGAAATGTCTGTCGTTAGTAAGTCAGCAGGCGCATGGTACTTTGTTACAGCAGCCTGAGCTGACCGAGACAGTCACTCTGTCATTGCCAAGTAACAACATTGGCATACGAAGAAAGACCTTCTATCATAATATTTATTACATAAAAACACTTGATAGAAGTAAGGTTTTTCTTATTATCTTGAAATGAAGATTGAGTACCAGGTTCTCTGTTAAACTCTAAGCTTCTAAAAGTCAGAGTAAGGTCTTAGGAAGGATTAAGATGCTGGGATCAGAGAGACCTAGGTTCAAACTCAAGCTCTGACCCTTCCTAATTTGGGGCAAGTTCTCTGAACTGTATGTTTTGTTTTACCTATCTAGCTCTCTAAGTAAACTAAAAATCTGAAGGCAGAGGCCATGTCCTAGGCCTTCTCCATTTTATTTTATATTTTCCCCAATAGATTGGTGTTTCTCAGTAAGAGATAGTCTACAGATAACTGGTAGATAACTGGAGAGTTTTCCTACCCTCTAATAGAGAAAGTACTTTTCCTACCTAGATTCTGAACAATGTAAGAAACAAAACAAATAATAAAATCAAAAATCAAAATATCACCTATATGATTGATGAAAAAGGTACTCTATGTAACAGCCACACACATCTACCAAGACATATCAAAAATTAGAAAAGTTTCTCTACTCAAGACAGCACCGGGACATCAGGCAAGCCTGGCAAGACAAACTCATAGTAAACGAATAACTCATACTGCCTGTAGTGAGGCTCATTCCCAAACCCAGCAAAAAGAGCCACAGCACAAGTGTCCTGGACTTCCAGAGTCTGGGGGCAAGGTGTGAGGCACAAAAGAAGCAATATGGCCCCTGTGGAAGACAGACAGACTTACATGTTTTAAAGGACTCCCAGTCAAGAGCACCACCATTTTCTTTCTGTTTTATTTTTAATTTTTTTTTTGCATTTTAGTTCCATTTTTACCTTTCTTAAAATAATAAAGTATAATATACCAAAAATATTGCTGTTTTCTTCCATCTTGAATATTAAAATGGCTACACAAAAGAGTTCACCAATTTTGATAAGTATTTTTTTTTAATACAGCACTGATATGACAATGGTCAGAATACAATCTAACAAAATTATTCTGAATGAAGTTAAAGACAGGGAAGCATTACAACAGAGGAAACTAATGGAAAAAACTTAACTAATGTTTTTGTCATCCCAATAGAAGAGTAAGCCTTCGGATACCTGCCAGTCCCAGAGGGCACCACATCATATGAGCAAACCTTTTCTGTCCTTTCTTCTCCTAATTCCCTATTCCAACACTAGGGTAAAAAAATAAATAAATACAAAAAAATAAAAATAAAAAAAATAAAAGCAACCTAGAGGAGTGGGATGGGGTGGGAGGAAGTTTCAAGAGGGAGGGGACATACGTATACTTATGGCTGATGCTTGCTGATGTATGGCAGAAACCAAAACAATATTGTAAAGCAATTATCCTTAAATTAAGAATAATAAAGTTGAAAAATTATCTTNCCTAATTCCCTATTCCAACACTAGGGTAAAAAAATAAATAAATACAAAAAAATAAAAATAAAAAAAATAAAAGCAACCTAGAGGAGTG
This sequence comes from Oreotragus oreotragus, assembly GCA_006410675.1. Classification (NCBI taxonomy): domain Eukaryota; kingdom Metazoa; phylum Chordata; class Mammalia; order Artiodactyla; family Bovidae; genus Oreotragus; species Oreotragus oreotragus. The sequence continues at coordinate 127,179 of SJYX01023762.1, forward strand.
GGATGGGGTGGGAGGAAGTTTCAAGAGGGAGGGGACATACGTATACTTATGGCTGATGCTTGCTGATGTATGGCAGAAACCAAAACAATATTGTAAAGCAATTATCCTTAAATTAAGAATAATAAAGTTGAAAAAAAAAATAAAAAAATAAAAGAAGCATAGTGAGTGGGATAAGAGTAAAGAAGCAAAAACAGAAAAAGGGGAGGAAACCAACACCACCTATGTGTTCCCATTGCAGAATTTCCAGTCTGAAGAAGGGAGAGTCTGGGGGACGAAACGAAGTGGATGAAACATTGAAGTTTTAATATTAGCCTGGGTTTTTTAACATTAAGAAAGAAAATTATTTGTTATTAACTAGAAGGTATGAAACAAGCCTGAGATTTTGTTCAGGGATCAGGAGAAATGCTTTTAGAGAGAAGGTGAAAGTGGCAATTAACTAGAGATTGATTTTCCCATAAACCATTTTATGTGTTTATTTTACATGGGGATCCACAAGGATGCTGTGAGAGTGAAAGTCTTCTTTGAGACTGTAATAGTTAAGAACTATAAGCACAGGGTAGCTGAAAGCCACTTCTTTCTTGAGAATAAAGCTAAATTGCAAGAATTAGAATCAAGAGATTGAAGAGAGAGAGAAAAATAGGTTGATTTATTATTGATAACATTGTCTAAATTCTTAATTCAGCCAAGCTGAGAAATTTCCTCTAGGATTTCCCAGTTTATGTGAATCAATGTATTCCTTTTCTCAATTCAAGCCATGTTCAATGTTTTATTTATTCTTTCAATTCATGACAGAAAGTTCTTACTAATAAAGCATAATCACTCAGAAAAATAGTTAAAACTACATGTGCAACAAGATAAAATCTCTCATATTTCTATAAGTTCTTAGGTTTCCTGTTATTCATATATAATAAGAAATAACATGGACTCAATACTTATTATATATCAAGCATTGCTCTAAAACCTTTAGATGAATTAGCTCACTTAATGACCACGGTGACCTATCGGCTTCCCCGATAGCTCAGTTGGTAAAGAATCTGCCTACAATGCAGGAGACCCTGGTTCCATTCCTGGGCTGCGAAGATCCACTGGAGAAGGGATAGGCTACCCACGCCAATATTCTTAGGCTTCCCTTGTGGCTCAGCTGGTAAAGAAATCGCCTACAATGTGGGAGACCTGGATTCAACCCCTGGGTTGGGAAGATTCCCTGGAGAAGGGAAAGACTATCCACTCCAGTATCCTGGCCTGGAGAATTCCATGGACTGTATAGTCCATGGGGTCACAAAGAGTTAGACATGACTGAGCAACTTTCACTCACTTCACTTATGACCTATGAAATTGGAATTATCTAGTATGATCTTCCAGAGAAGGCAATGGCACCCCACTCCAGTACTCTTGCCTGGAAAATCCCATGGATGGAGGAGCCTGGAAGGCTGCAGTCCATGGGGTCACTGAGGGTCGGACACGACTGAGAGACTTCACTTTTATTTTTCACTTTCACGCATTAGAGAAGGAAATGGCAACCCACTCCAGTGTTCTTGCCTGGAGAATCCCAGGAACAGGGGAGCCTGGTGGGGCTGCCATCTATGGGGTCGCACAGAGTCGGACACGACTGAAGCAACTTAGCAGCAGCAGCAGCAAAAGTATGATCTTCAGTTTATCAATGAAGAAACTGAGAGCTTAAGTAAGCTGTTCATGGTCATACAGCTAGTAACTAACTGAGCTGTAATTAAAACTCAGGCATTCTAGCTCCAGAGTCCACTCCTGATCTGAATTCAGGGTCAAAAAGAAAAGAGGATAATTGTGAATATGATCAAATAGAGTAGTATTCTTAATATGCTCTGTAAAGCATATAACAATACACATTGTTATAAAGACATGCAAATGAGTGAAATCAGTCCTTAGATGAAACGTTTCTGATAATGTCAGATCATTGTCAAGATTTTAAGTATTTATTTAAATGGTACTTCTCATTGAAATGGGCAGAAACTTGAAGTCTGACTCTATGACACCAGGTCAATATACTACAATTTTTCAAGTTAAAGATAAAACAGTAAGGGTTCAAAAGAAAACTAAGGCATATTACAGATTGCTTGACGGCAAAGTTTCACTCTTTCACAACACCTGATGGCTTTTTTACCTGCTGGAGAATGAAACTGTAGGTTTATTATGTCGGCATATGTAATCAAAACCTGAAACAATGCCTGCCAGAGATGAATGAAAGAGTGGATAAAGACCTGTTTACCATTATCTTTCATGTTGAGACATTTAACTTTTCAGCTTTTGAACCATTATTACAGTGTATGTAGTTACTGAAAAATCTGTTTATAAATTTTAGGTCCATTTTAAATCTGAATCTCCAGAACCATTGAACATACACTGGACACTGCTGTCCATTCCTGATGACTAAAATTTAAGTTAGAACTAACAAAGAAAGGGATTAAAAAGAATATATCAGCTGAATATGGCTCAAATTGTCAACTACAGCCATTCATTATTAAACCAGATATAGAAAACTTGCTGAGATTTCAGATAATTTCATCTCTCTCACTGATCTGAAATAATTATTATAATTATCAACTTTTAAATATTCTGTTTTATTTGTATTATTGTTTTAAACTTTGGTAAATCTTTTAAAAACATACTTTCTAGTGGAGACGTAAAATTGCCCATTTTTTTATTAATAGAAACATTGTTCTGTGTAACTGCAGATATTCCTGATTCTGAGGAAACCAGAATTGAAAGAGACATGTGTATGCCAATGTTCATTGCAGCACTGTTATAATAGCCAGGACATGGAAGCAACCTAGATGTCCCTCAGCAGATGAATGGATAAGAAACCTGTGGCACATATATACAATGGAGTATTACTCAGCCATTAAAAAGAGTATATTTGAATCATTTCTAATGAGGTAGATGAAACTGGAGCCGATTATACAGAGTGAAGTAAGCCAGAAAGAAAAACACCAGTACAGTATACTAACTCATATATATGGAATTTAGAAAGATGGTAACGATAACCCTGTATGCGAGACAGCAAAAGAGACACAGATGTATAGAACAGTCTTTTGGACTCTGTGGGAGAGGGAGAGGGCGGGATAATTTGGGAGAATGGCATTGAAGCATGTATAATATCATATAAGAAACGAATTGCCAGTCTAGGTTCGATGCAAGATAGAGGATGCTTGGGGAAGGTGCATTGGGATGACCAAGAGATGGTATGGGGAGGGAGGTGGGAGGGGGGTTCAGGATGGGGAACATGTGTACACCCGTGGTGGAAAAACCAATACGGTATTGTAAAGTAAAATAAATAAATAAATGGCATACATGATGGTGTCTCCCTGTTGTTTTAGTGGAAATTGTGGCTAAAAATTAGTAGAAACTTTCTCCCTCTTGGGTCTATAATTATATAGTAGGTTCTTTTTATAATCAGGGAGTGAGATGTTCAGAACTTAGAGACAGATATCAGCTTGAGAGATTTTTCAACAAAATCTCCATTTTCCACTAGATAGTATGTAGCAACCAGCTATGACCCACTCTAATTTCTCTGAATTTCAATGATGAAGATTTTCTGCTTCAGGTTTCAAAAGTCTGAGCACCACTGGAGAACATGCTACCCGATCAATCACCCAGCCCCTAGCTATCTTGCAAGGAGGTGGATAAATGAAGTTCACTAGCAATTAAGCTAATAGACACAACCTTATAAGTCCTTTCTTCTATGGGTGACCTTCCTTCATTTATATCCAATGACAACAATGACATCACTTGGGATGTAGAGGTGGCTGATTCTCTAATGAAGCTATTATAAAGAGGCAATCATGCAACAATGTTCATGACATAATAAAAAATATATAAGGAAACTGATATGCTCTCACTGTATTTCTTGTTGTAACTTAAATTACATTCATGGGATGAAATACACTAAACCTGGATGTGCAATGTATTCCACATAATAGTTTAATCAAGCATGTCTGTTCTCAGATGAAAGATGCATTGTCACATGGTAAATTTCCAAAACCATTTTTTGACCCACTAAGGCAGGTTTCTGGAGAAGGCAATGGCACCCCACTCCAGTACTCTTGCCTGGAAAATCCCATGGACGGCAGAGCCTGGAAGGCTGCAGTCCATGGGGTCACTGAGGGTCAGACATGACTGAACGACTTCCCTTTCACTTTTCACTTTCATGCATTGGAGAAGGAAATGGCAACCTTCTCCACTGTTCTTGCCTGGAGAATCCCAGGGGCGAGGGAGCCTGGTGGGCTGCCGTCTATGGGGTTGCACAGACTCGGACATGACTGAAGTGACTTAGCAGCAGCAGCAGCAAGAAGGCAGGTTTCAATGAGAATCCCTGTACACCAAGACACCTAAATCCCAGTGCCTCCTTTATAACTTGGGAGCTTCAAGATATGTGTCAAATTTAATATGTCTCAAATAGAGTACTTGATATATATTTGGGCAAGTTGGTAGTGATATAGTATGTTTCATTCTTCATACTGGTGATTTGAGTCTTTCTTTTTTCCTTTGTCAGTCTTAACTGTCAATAATATTAAACTCTTCAAAGAACCAGCTCTTTGCTTTGTTAAATATCTCTTTTTTTTCTTCTTCAATTTCATTGATTCCTGCTTTTATCTTTATTACTTGCCCCCTCTGCTTGCTCTGGGATTATTTTGCTCTCCTTTTTTATACTGTTGAGGTGGAATCTCACATTAATGATTTGAGACATTTCCTCTTTTCTAATGTGTGCAATTTGTGCTATAAATTTTCCTCTCATAACTATTTAGCTATGTCCCACATTTTTGTAGTTGTGATAAAATATATATTTCATAAAATTTACCATTTTAACCATTTCTAGGACTAAAATCCCATGGCATTATTCACGTTGTTCTGCAACCACGACCACCATCTACCTCTAGAAATTTTTCTTTTTCCTTAACTGAAACTCTATACCCAAAAAATAATAACTCTCAATTGCTCATTCCCTGCAGTCCCTGAAAATCTCCATTCTACCTTCTGTCTCCATGAATTTGACTATTCAGAATACTTCATATAAGTAGAATTATACAATATTTGTCCTTTCTGACTGGCTTATTTCACTTAGCAGGATGTCTTCAAGGTTCATCCATGTTGTAGCAAGTGTCAAAATAAAGCTGAATAATATTCAGTTGTATCTATATACCACAATTTACTAATCCATTCATCTGGAGATGAACACATGAATTGCTCCCATATTTTGGCTATTGTAAATAATGCAGGTATGAACATAGTATACAAATATCTTTTGGAGTCCATTATTGTTAATTTGTTCAGTTGTATATGACTCTTTGTGAGGACTGCAGCATGCCAGGCTTCCTTGTCCATCACAACCTCCCGGAGTTTGCTCAAACTCATGTCCATTGAATCAGTGATACCATCCAACCATCTCATCCTCTGTCATCCCTTTCTCCTCCTGGCCTCAATTTTTGCCAGCATCAGTCTTTTCCAATGAGAAGACTCTTAGTATCAGGTTGCCAATGTATTGGAGCTTTTGCTTCAACACCAGTCCTTCCAATGAACATTCAGGACTGATTTCCTTTAGAATTGACTGGTTTGATGATCTCCTTGCTGTTCAAGGGACTCTCAAGAGTCTTCTCCAGCACCACAGTTCAAAAGCATCAATTCTTCAGTGCTCAGCCTTCTTTNATTGGAGCTTTTGCTTCAACACCAGTCCTTCCAATGAACATTCAGGACTGATTTCCTTTAGAATTGACTGGTTTGATGATCTCCTTGCTGTTCAAGGGACTCTCAAGAGTCTTCTCCAGCACCACAGTTCAAAAGCATCAATTCTTCAGTGCTCAGCCTTCTTTATGGTCCAGTTCTCACGACTGTAGATGACTACTGGGAAAACCATAGCTTTGTCTACATAGACCTTTGTTAACAGTGACGTCTCTGCTTTTTTAATGTGCTATCTAGGCTTGTCATAGCTTTTCTTCCAAGGAGCAAGAGTCTTTTAATTTCATGGCTACAGTCACTGTCTACAGTGATTTTGGAGCCCAAGAAAATAAAGTCAGTCACTGTTTCCATTTTTCCCCCATCTGTTTGCCATGAAGTGATGGGACTGGATGCCATGATCTTCACTTTTTGAATGTTGAGTTTTAAGTTAGCTTTTTCACTCTACTCTGTCACCTTCATCAAGAAGCTCATTAGTTTCTCTTCCCTTTCTGCCATTAGCATTGTCCCTCTGCTTATTTAACTTATATGCAGAGTACATCATGTGAAACACTGGGCTGGATGAAGCTCAAGCTGGAGTCAAGATTGTGGTGAGAAATATTAATAACCTCAGATATGCAGATGATACTACCCCAATGGCAGAAAGCAAAGAGGAACTAAAGAGTCTCTTGATGAAGGTGAAAGAGGAGAGTGAAAAAGCTGGCTTAAAACTCAACTTTCAAAAACTAAGATNTGTGAAACACTGGGCTGGATGAAGCTCAAGCTGGAGTCAAGATTGTGGTGAGAAATATTAATAACCTCAGATATGCAGATGATACTACCCCAATGGCAGAAAGCAAAGAGGAACTAAAGAGTCTCTTGATGAAGGTGAAAGAGGAGAGTGAAAAAGCTGGCTTAAAACTCAACTTTCAAAAACTAAGATCATGGCATCTGGTCCCATCACTTGGAGTTCATACTTTTACTTCTTTTGGGTATATACCCAAAAGTAAAATTGCTGGATTATATGGTAAATCTATGTTCAATTTCTTAAGGAACAACCATACCACTTTCCACGGCAGCTGCACCATTTACATTCCCACCAGCAATGTACAGGCATTCCAATTTCTTTATAACCTTGCCAGGAATTGTTATTTTCTATTTGTTTGATAATAGCTATCTTAAATGGGTATGAAGCAATATCTTATTGTGTTTTAATGTGAAGCTTTCTAGGTAGTACAGTAGTGAAGAATCTGCCTGCCCAAGCTGGAGACATAGGTTTGATCCCTAAGTTGGGAAGATCTCCTGGAGAAGGAAATGGCAACTCACTACATTATTCTTGCCTGGGAAATCCCATGGATGGAGGAGCCTCATAGGCTATAACAAAGAGTGGACACAACTTAATGACTGAGCACAATTAGTGATACTAAGCATCTTTTCATATGATTGTTGGCTATTTGTATATCTTCTTTGAGAAATGGCTATCCACGCCATTTTTAAACTGAATTTTTCTTTTTTTGTTTGTTTGTTTTTCTTTTTCTGCTGCTGAGTTTGCTACACAAATTTTAGGCTATTATATTTTTATTTTAAATCCATTCAATTTAACCTAAAATTTACCTTGAGATTTCCTTTTTGGCCCATGATTATTTAGAAATGTATTGTTTGATTTCCAATTGTTTGGAGATTTTCCTGTTATTTTCTATAATGGATTTCAGCTGGTTTCTATGTAGTCACTGAACATTCCTTATATTTTTAATTTTTTAAAAATTTGCTGAGATTTGTTTTATGGCCAGCTTATGATCTATTTGGTAAAAGTCCAGTGGATATTTGAAAAGAATGTATATCCAGCTTTGTTGAATGGAATATCCTTTCAGTGTCAATTACATACTGTGGGTTAATTTTGTTATTTGGTTCTTCTATATCCCTCTTGATTTTCTGTTTATATGTTCTATCAATTGTCAATAGAGGATGTTGAAATCTCCAACTATAATTGCAGGTTTGCAGATATTTCCTTTAAGTTCTATCAGTTGTTTCTGGACATATTTGACAGCTCTGCTGTTTGATGCATTTAGGGTTGTGAAATCTTCTTAGTGGATTAATTATTTATTGTACAATATCTCTCTATCTCTGGTAATTTTCTTTGCTCTGAAGTCAATTGACACAGCCATTCCTGCTTTCTTGTTTGATGTTTGTATGATGTAGCTTTTTCCATCCTTTCATTTTCAACCTACCTATGTTGTTATATTTAATGTTTTGTAGAGAGCACATTGTTGGGACACGTTACTAAATTCACTATGCCAGTCTCAGTCTTTTATTGATGTATTTAGACCATTTGCATTTAACATAATTACTGATATGTTGAGGCGGAAATTGGCCAGTTTAATTTTGTTTAAGTTTCTGTGTTGCTTTTGTCCTGTCTTTCTGTAGGATAATTGAATAATTTTTTGAATATAAACTGAATAATTTTACATTTTTATTTAGTGCATAGTGTATCTCTATTTCTCTGTAGTGTTTTTTAGTGTATCTCTTGTAATCTCTTACAGTTATTTTGATTATTATTCTAGATATTATATTATATACATATAATTTATTATAGTCCACTGATATCATTTTATCTCTCAAGTAATATACAAAAACCTTATTTTCCTTTATATCTTTTTATCTTCTGCTTATAATTGTCTTAAATATTTCCTCTACATTCATTTAAAATCACATAAGACAGATGCAAGAGTTGGACTGTGAAGAAAGCTGAGTGCAGAAGAACTGATGCTTTTGAACTGTGGTGTTGGAGAAGACTCTTGAGAGTCCCTTGGACTGCAAGGAGATCCAACCAGTCCATTCTGAAGGAGATCAGCCCTGGGATTTCTTTGGAGGAAATGATGCTGAAGCTGAAACTCCAGTACTTTGGCCACCTCATGCAAAGAGTTGACTCATTGGAAAAGACTCTGATGCTGGGGGGATTGGGGGCAGGAGGAGAAGGGGACAACAGAGGATGAGATGGCTGGATGGCATCACGGACTCGATGGACGTGGGTCTGGGTGAACTCCCAGAGGTGGTGATGGACAGGGAGGCCGGGTGTGCTGCGATTCATGGGGCCACAAAGAGTCGGACACGACTGAGCGACTGAACTGAAGACAGATGATAGTATTTACCTCTACAGCTTAACATAACTTAGAAAACTCAAGAAGAGAAGGAAAGTCTATTGTATTCACCAGTGCTTTGGCTTCCTCTGCTCTGCTTCCTCTTCCTGATGTCCCAAAGTTCCCTTTCAGCATTTCTTTCTGTTCGCAGGACTTTAGTCACTCTTTAAGTCTACTGGTGATAAGTTCTTTTCATTGTTGTTCAGTCGCTTGGTCGTGTCTAACTCTTTGTGACCCCACGGGCTGCAGCACACCAGGCTTCCCAGTTCTTCACCAGCTCCTGGAGCTTGTTCAAACTCATGTCCATGGAGTCAGTGATGCCATCCAACCATCTCATCCTCTGTCATCCCCTTCTCCTCCTGCCTTCACTCTTTCCCAGCATATCAGTCTTTTAGTTTTCCTTTATCTGAGAATGTCTTGATTTCCTCTTCATTTCTAAAAGATATGTTCATTGGATATAATATATAGGTTGACAATTCTTTTAGAACTTGGTGTCTTTCCTTTTTCATTGCTTTCAAGCTTTTTCTTCTTTAGTTTTCAGATGACTGACTGTGATGAATTTAGTTCAAATTGTTTGAGCTTATTTTGTTTGGAGTTCATTCAGCTCTTGAATCTGTGGGTCGTCTGTTCTGCCAAACTGGAAAGTTTAAAGCCATTATTCTTCTGTGTATTCTTCCTACCCTGCTCTCTTTCTCATCTCATTAAGGGACTCTGATGGTACAACTGTTAGACTTTTGGTTAAAGACCACAGGTCCCTTGGCCTTGGCCTTTGCCTTTGTTCTTTTTTCTATCTCTGGTTTATTTTTCCCTCTGCTATTCAGACTGGGTAATTTCTGGGTTATCTGGACAGAATTCATTGATTTCCCCCCACCTCTTTCTCTTCCATAGTGCTGTAAACTCATCCACTGAGTTTTTATATTTCAATGTTAAAATTTTCAGTTATAAAATCTCCATTTGGTCCTCTTTATATTTTATTGCTTTGCAGAGATTTTCTATTTCATTTCTGATACTTTCTATTATTTTGTTTGTTTCAATAATGCTAATAATTGCTTCTTTTTGCCTTGCTTCCATTTTTAGTATTTTTAGATTAGGATGGGTTTAATTTTTCTAATCATAGCTCCAACTCACTCTTCAGTTCAATTCAGTCACTCAGTCATGTCCAGCTCTTTCCGACCCCATGAATCTCAGCACGCCAGGCCTCTCTGTCCATCACCAACTCCTGGAGTTCACTCAGACTCATGTCCATCGAGTCAGTGATGCCATCCAGCCTATCATTTTTCTTGGTCTACATTTGCTTTCCTTAAGGTCCTATCATAGGCAGGGGTGAGGCAGACACCGATGAACTCAAGGGGCTAGCATCTGTTGATTTTTCTCATTTCCTCACATTAGACATTTCAGCTTCCTCTGACTTCAAGTGTTACCCCAAGTGTTACTTAGGGAATGACCTGGTGTTATCATTTTTCTTGGTCTACATTTGCTTTCCTTAAGGTCCTATCATAGGCAGGGGTGAGGCAGACACCGATGAACTCAAGGGGCTAGCATCTGTTGATTTTTCTCATTTCCTCACATTAGACATTTCAGCTTCCTCTGACTTCAAGTGTTACCCCAAGTGTTACTTAGGGAATGACCTGGTGTACTGTGAAGCTACTTTGAATATTTTGGGTCAAAGATCTTGGAACGTTTAATACCTTGACTTCATTGTCTGTAGATACCTTGAAGACTAGTTAATTTTTAACCAAAAAATGTATAATTCTGAGTTCCTCAAACTACTATAGGCTCACTTCTAGGTTTCTTGGATGAATAGAAATTTGGTTACTTAGGAAATATTTGTGTCATTCAAATTTATAAATGAAGTTTGCATGTTTTGGGGTTTGCCTTTTTAGATTTTGCTGAGGTTTCCTAATGAATAGGAATATTGGCTGTGACAGGACCAGATTCTTGTCTGTGACAATAATGGAGTATACTTAATTTAAGTTAAAATCAGCAATAGGAATCTTGTAACTTGTAGAAGGAAGTGATCACAAAGTCTTTGTCCCTAGAGTTTAGCAATATCATTACCTAATGTTCAAGCCATTAGCATTTTAGCTTCTACTTAGGTAAAGGCATTATTTGATTGAATCATTGAATCTATTAATCAATTCTCTGTTCTAGTCCAAATTCTCACCATGGTCTTCTGATTTAAATGGTAATACATTTCCTCCATAGTAACAATATCAGCTTGATAATTATGAATAAAATGTTTAACATATAATTAAAAATAAATAAGCATAAAATGTATAGTACTTCTATGTAAGAAATGTCAAAATGAAAGTTAAGAGTTAAAAGCACATTAAATTGACAAAACTGAATTGATCTTGATATAAATGAGGATTGTCTCAATTTAAGTACCTCAACAAATGAAGGTAAAAATGTATCTATGGCTCTTTTCCCATCAGAATACATAAAAGCCTACAATCTTCAGCATTATTTATATCAATATTATACTTGTCTCTCTCTGCACATACATCAGTGTATATAAGTGAAAACATATGTGAAGAAATATAACACACTCTTAGTTCTCCCCTTCTTCTATGTGTTACTGTATATCATGCTCTGAGAATTTGTTTCTTGGGATGGATGCAAAAAGAGAGATATTGATGAGGGACAGTGGTGGATGGCCTGTGGCCCTGATTCTAGCTGTAAAGAAAGCATACCCATAGGTAAATCTTTATTTGTTTGGGTTGTTTTAATCTAAAGTCTCCAACTTATGTTGGAAGGAATAAAACTATATTTTACACTGATTTCCTATTCTTCTCAATCTCCACTTCCTCCCACCAAGAATTAATACATAGGTTATACTTGTGTTTGTCAATCCAGTTTTATCTAATTCTGATGGTTCATGTAAACTCCTCCAGGTCCCTTTCCAATGGTTGACACACATCCTTAATTCTCAGAATTATTTGTATGTGTTATCTTTGTCTCTGTGAGCATTTTAATGAAAAGGGTACTGACATCTTTAAAATACAAACTACAATTTCTGTTTAAAACTTTTATTAGAGCTCCTAAATACAATAAGCATTCTCACATAACCTGACCTTGCTTATTCATTATTCCTACCCAAGTCAAACCAATACCAGCCTCCTAATTTGCATTGCTGTGTTGTTCATCTTTGATCTTTATCATTGTGTCAGTCATTATGTAATGGTTCTCATGGCTATTAAGTTCACAGAACAGAACAAAAGAATGACCTCATGGCCATTTCTTATTTTTCTCACACTCTTAGTTTTGTCCGATAGGCTTCAGAACTATATGCCCTTGACATACTTTAATACCAAGGTAAATTTTAATGAGCAATTAATCATTTTTGTTCAGCTCCCCATTTGCCCTGCACATTAATTTTATGTCAAGAATTTGTCCATAGTATATAAAATCTCATTTTTCTTTTCTCTTTCATTATTTTTGGACTTGATCAAAATCTAAAGTTATACAACAGCCTGATAGTTAAGATAAGCCGTCCTAGAAAAAAATTTAATACACAAGCTAAAAACCTTAATTCAACAGCTTGGCTTGTCTGACATCATGCTGTTAGCAATAAACTTTTCCTTCTAAGTGATTTGTTTTTACTTACTAAATTCAACAAATCAGACAGATTGACTAGCATTGTAGTATAGTAGGAAAAAAAAAGCATTCTAGCCAGATATGATTTGAAATCATGCCTCTGTCATTTTGTTAAAACCTCTATTATCTATAAACTTCACTTTCCTCATGTATTATGGAATTGTTATGAGGTAAACTTAATTATGTGTGCCAAGTTCCTGACATAGTATTGCATCCTCTTCCTTTTTTTCCAATACAGAGCTAGTTTGTATAGTACATGTTGGGAAGATTATTAATATGACTAAGTCTCTTGATGAAAGTAAAAGAGGAGAGTGAAAAGGTTGGCTTAAAGCTCAACATTCAGAAAACAAAGATCATGGCATCTGGTCCCATCACTTCATGGCAAATAGATAGGGAAACAGTGGGAATAGTGTCAGAATTTATTTTGGGGGGCTCCCAAATCACTGCAGATGGTGACTGCAGCCATGAAATTAAAAGATGCTTACTCCTTGGNTTCTTGCCTTGAGAACCCCATGAACAGTATGAAAAGGCAAAATGATAGGATACCAAAAGAGGAACTCCCCAGGTTATTAGATGCCCAATATGCTACTGGAGATCAGTGGAGAAATAACTCCAGAAAGAATGAAGGGATGCAGCCAAAGCAAAAACAATACCCAGTTGTGCATGTGACTGGTGATAGAAGCACTGTCTCTTATACACATCTAGATGTGTATAAGAGACAGGTAGTATAGTAGGAAAAAAAAAGCATTCTAGCCAGATATGATTTGAAATCATGCCTCTGTCATTTTGTTAAAACCTCTATTATCTATAAACTTCACTTTCCTCATGTATTATGGAATTGTTATGAGGTAAACTTAATTATGTGTGCCAAGTTCCTGACATAGTATTGCATCCTCTTCCTTTTTTTCCAATACAGAGCTAGTTTGTATAGTACATGTTGGGAAGATTATTAATATGACTAAGTCTCTTGATGAAAGTAAAAGAGGAGAGTGAAAAGGTTGGCTTAAAGCTCAACATTCAGAAAACAAAGATCATGGCATCTGGTCCCATCACTTCATGGCAAATAGATAGGGAAACAGTGGGAATAGTGTCAGAATTTATTTTGGGGGGCTCCCAAATCACTGCAGATGGTGACTGCAGCCATGAAATTAAAAGATGCTTACTCCTTGGAAGGAAAGTTATGACCAACCTAGATACCATATTGAAAAGCAGAGACACTACTTTGCCAACAAAGGTCCATCTAGTCAAGGCTATGGTTTTTCCTGTAGTCATGTATGGATGTGAGAGGTGGACTGTGAAGAAAGCTGAGTGCCAAAGAATTGATGCTTTTGAACTGTGGTGTTGGAGAAGACTCTTGAGAGTCCCTTGGATTGCAAGGAGATCCAACCAGTCCCTTGGTGTTCTTTGGAAGGAATGATGCTAAAGCTGAAACTCCAGTACTTTGGCCACCTCATGCGAAGAGTTGACTCATTGGAAAAGACTCTGATGCTGGGAGAGATTGGGGGCAGGAGGAGAAGGGGACAACAGAGGATAAGATGGCTGGATGGCATCACTGACTCGATGGACGTGGGTATGAGTGAACTCTGGGAGTTGGTGATAGACAGGGAGGCCTGGCGTGCTGCAATTCATAGGGTCGCAAAGAGTCGGACATGACTGAGCAACTGAACTGAACTGAACTGAACTGGTGAAGATCCACTGGAGAAGGGATAGGCTACACACTCCAGTTTTTTTGGGCTTCCCTTGTGGCTCAGCTGGTAAAGAATCCACCTGCAATGCAGGGCACTTGGGTTTAATTGCTGGGTTGGGATGATCCCCTGGAAAAGAGAAAGGCTACCCAGTCCAGCTGGAGAATTCCATGGACTGTATAGTTCATGGGGTCACAAAGAGTCAGACATGACTGAGCGACTTTCACTTCACTTCACTTCATATCATAATGTTATACGTCAACTTTGTATAATTTGAGCTACCCTAGTGACTCCATGGTAAAGAATCAGGCTGCAATGTAGGATCTCTAGGAGACTCAGTTTTGATCCCTGCATCAGGAAGATCCCCTGGAGGAGGGCACGGCAAACCCACTCTAGTATCCTTGCCAGCAGAATCCCATGGACAGGGGAGCCTGGCAGGCTACAGTCCATGGAGTCATGAAGAGTCGGACACAACTGAAGTGACTTAGCACATGCATGTGTATAATTTAGTCTATCATATTTTTACTAGGGGCAATACAATCAGTGCCATGTATTTCATTTGTGGGGCAAACAATATAAGCACACAGGTGAATTTTAATACTGTGGTTATAAAGCCTTTAAATCACCCCTGATCCTGTCACAGTGTCCCCAGTAGAGAACTACTTATGACCTGCCTCAGAATTACTTGAGAATGCTTTATCTGAAGTCTCTCTTCAGAGTAATTGCATATAAATCTCAGGGTGGGCCTAGAAATGGGAATTTTGAAGAAGTATTTTAGCTGATTCATTTGCACACAATTGTTTGAGAACCAGTAATTTATCACCTTTGTGAATCAAACTGTTTTCATTTTTATTGATCCTATCCAGACCTGGTCCCCAAATACATATTATTTTTACAATGCTTAAAACCATAGTGTAGATACACAGTTATATCTTGCTTAAAATGACTCATCAGAATATTCTTATTGCTATATTCTTTATGATAGTCATTCTAATGGCTATTTTATTTTATTGTGATACAAAACATATTATGTTACTCAATTTATCATTTATAATTCTTTTGTTTCAGGTAGTCTTCTTTATTTGCTTTTGGATTATTTAAGAATGATAAAGTCCCATGAAAGAGTTTACTGGGTCAAAGATTTGACCCACATTTTTAAAAACAAGAATCAAATATAGAATCAGGTCAGCAGTATCTGTACAAGTGAGCAGTTTTAATTTCGCACTCATAAAATGAAGCATAAAGCCTAAAGCACTTTATCTAGAAAGACATTTGGCTAGAAATAGAGAGGGTGTGAGCAAGCGGAGAACACAACACAAAAAACTTAAAAACTGTATCATGAAAGACTTTTTTTGTAAGCAGAGAACAAAACTACTTTCTAGATATAAATGAAGGTTATAAAAGAACTCTCAGAAATGGCACAACTTCCTAGGAGTCATTTGTAATAGCGTCCCTTATTCTACCAAGTGATTATATCTTGTCATTTTTATAAATTTTTAAAAGAATTTGGTTCCTGTATGATTCTAACCAAATATTTTGTTTCTGGTCTTGACCACACAAAACTACTCCCTAATTTGTACCCAGGATTTTTCTTAGTCATATGAGCATCTTTGATTATTATTCCACTGACCTTGTGATAAAATTTATACATTTTAATGTGTCTCTTCTTGCTCACATCACTCCAGTTTCAGGCTTCCAATATTCATTTGTAACTATTATATAAAAAGCTTTGTGTTAGCTCTTCCCTCCTGTATACTTACTCCTTAGCTTTATTAAAATTATCTGCTTTACCCATCCAAGCTATCCTTGATAAATATGAAATAGCAATCCTCTTTCAAGAATTACATTGCTAATTTTTCCCTCCTGTCATTTGTATTTTTAAGCTAATTATATTATTATTATATATTTGTGTGTCTGTGTTTGTTATTTGCTCAGTCATGTCTGACTCTCTATGACCCCCCTGGACTGTAGCCCCCCAGGCTCCTCTGTCCATGGAATTCTCCAGGCAAGATTACTAGAATGGGTTGCCATTCCCTTCTCCAGGGGATCTTCCTAACCCAGGTATTGAACCCAGGTCTCCTGCATCATTTCTGCGCTCTTCACCATCTCAGTCACCAGGAAAACTCATTTTATATTATTCACCATTTATTTTGATATTGAAAAGTTTTCAGATATTTGTATTCAAATGTTTTTTCCCAATTTATTTATTCTTTTACTTTTTCTGAGATTAGAAATTCCTCAAACAAAACTAAGATACACTTTTATCTGCACTTTATTCTATTAAATTTGGTTCTCAGGCTTTCCTCAGTCAGTGCAATAATCTCTCTGGAACTTCTTTAACTGCATGATATGAGAAAGTGATCTAAATTGTGTTTCTAAAATTTTAATGAAATGTGCCAGCACATTTCTTACACAATGTATTTTTTCTTCATATTTAAAATGACATTTCTATGTCCTCCCAGTTTGAATTTCATTCTAAATTGTTTCCTGTTATCCAGCATCTTTCCAAAAACTTCCACCCAATCTGTAACTAAGTATTCTTATTTAAACATCACTTGATCTATTCCAATATCAGTTGGCCTAAATCATCATCATTTCTCATCTGACAGTTGCAAAGCCTCATCAATTGTTTCCTGTCAATTTCTTGCTATTATTCAAGGAGTTTCCCACAGATCCATCAAGGTGATCTTTTAAAAATGTAAGTCAAATCATCTTACCTCTCTTCCTCACTTAAAACTCTTCAATGACTTCAAATTTATCTTAGAATCAAAATCTAGATTCAGTACCAGGATATACAAAGGACCACATGTGGCACATCTTAATTCTAACTTCCACAGATATTTTTAAACATTTAATGATAGAACTGATTCATCCAACACATTTCAAATACTTTATCTTCAGAAATTCAATAAACACTTTTACACACAGATATTGTTTAATTCTTACAAATTCCTATGAGAAGGATACTGGCGTCATTTTACAGATTTATAAACAGGTTGAGAGATAAAATTCAGTTTTGAGTTTATATTGTATAAAGTCCAGCTAACTCCAAAGGGTAGGCAAGTAAGGAGAAGATTAAAAATAGTTACCCTTTTATTTTTTTCTGGGCTGTACCACATGGCTTGAGGGATCTTAGCTCCCTGATCAGGAACTAAACCTGCATGAGAAGCAGTGAAAGCTCAGCATCCTAACCAGTGGACAGCCAGGGAATTCCCAGCAGTCTCCCTTTTGGAACTCCCGTATGTCCTGTATGTGTGTCCATCCAGAGTATGTGATTTTGCCTCTTTTAGAAGAGGCGTATGAGGGCAAGTCCTTACATCTACTTCCTGTTCACCAAGACACAGAGCCAAGGAAGCAGAAGAAACTAAGAGATGGAATGACTGGAGGGTCTCTAGAGACTTTTTTCTTTCCCCTACTACTTGCTTCTTGTATGCTCTTCAGGTGAGTACATTTGGATAAGTTTCTGCTGGCTTCTAGTCTTCTGATTTTACTCAGTGAGAGGTTTCATGTGTGTTACCATGTCTCAAGAAATGTATTTCTAGTTCTTCTCATTTGTAATTAGAAGGGTTTTTGATCTACAAAACATTTAAATCCATGAAAAGAAATGGTAGTACTTATTACAAAGGACTCAGATTATTCTGTGTTTGTGTGTGTGTGTGTGTGTGTGTGTGTGGCGGGGGGCGGGAAGGAGAGTGTTAAAACAATCTTCTATAATTGTTTTGTCCTCAGAGCACTATTTAGCCAAGAAGGGGTCAGTTCTAGTCCTCAATTTATCCTTAAAGTGCTAAGCTTAATTATCTTATAATTGTTTGGGAAACCCAAGCAGAGTTTACTGTTTACTATTGAGGAAACAGCAGGATGATGTTAAGACTCTGCAGGGTGCCCTGCAGATCACAAATTTTCTTCAAACTGCTCAGCAAATTGTGGTGATGGAGGGAGAGACAGACAAATACACTGCACATTGGAGTTACACATGTTTCTCTTTTTAATATGTTTTTATAAGTATAAATATATCTTATTTTTAAAAATTTTCATGAGCATTTTAATAAAAGAACATCATTAAAGCAATGCAGCAAAGGAACTTGGGATTTTAAAGGAATTTATCTCTAGGCAAAATCCCAGAGAGGCATGGGAAATTGGCTTTCTCATTTAAGTTAGATTAAAAACACAATTTATATGGAGAAGCTCACTAAGACAAAACATCTCATTAACTGGCATCCAATAAGAATGAATTATGGCTTCCTAATGTAGATATAAGTACAGATTGATTCAATCGCCAGTTTGAAGATTCATGGTACTATTATTTCTGTTGTTGAATTTAACTGGACTCAATTAGGCCTTAAAAAGTTGTGTCCCAAATAATACTAATATTGGTCAGTGCTGCTGCTGCTGCTACTAAGTCGATTTAGTCGTGTCAGACTCTGCGACCCCATAGATGGCAGCCCACAAGGCTCCCTCGTCCCTGGGATTCTCCAGGCAAGAACACTGGAGTGGGTTGCCATTTCCTTCTCCAATGCATGAAAGTGAAAGTAAACTCGCTCAGTCATGTCTGACTCTTAGCGACCCCATGGACTGCAGCCTACCAGGCTCCTCTGTCCACGGGATTTCCAGGTAAGAGTACTGGAGTGGGGTGCCATTGCCTTCTCCGATACTGGTCAGTATGAAATCCAAATTTTAAATTCCATTTAGGAAAATGTTTTATAAACATTTCCTTGTGGCAGGAGTCTGGCAATGTCCTGTTGGTGACACATGTTATTTTCCCTTTCACGTATTTTAATTGATACCATCCACCACACGTCATTATCTTGTCATCTACCATTTAAATGTCACTATCCTCCATGTTCCACTTCTCAACCATCTAACATTCAAGCAATATTTACTAAGCGCATAATAAATATTAATTAAAGGATATGGAACTTTGGTAGAATTTTTGGAGTTAAAAAAATTTTTAAGATCCTGTAGCTTTAAGCTTTTGAGTATCAATTTTCTCATTTTAAAAATGAGGATAGTATTATTTACTGATTTCTCATTTAATAGCTACCAACAATAACTAGGTAACATTATCCCCATTTCTAAAAAAATATGGTCACGAAAACTGTGTTCACAATAAGGCCTTGTTGGATAGAGAATAATACTGAAGGTCTCTAATTGTGAAATCCTTAAGGAAAGGAACTATAACTTTTCACACATACACATTCCCTGTGAAAAGTACTGCATTTTTTTACAACATTGATTTTTCTCTGTATCACCTATTACATTGCATCATAACTATTTTATTGTATCTCTCTGTTATCTGTCCTATGAATTTCTCAAAAGTAGAAAACATATCTAGATTTCTATCTCCATAATTAATACTCTAAAATAGTCAGCTCCTATTTTCTGCTTAAATAAGCATTTGGATTAGAAATTCAATAAAGAAATTAATAAAGGCACTTTGATCAAGTGAAACCTGATCAGAAGGCATGAGAAAAAATAATGTTTAAGTTAATTACTAATTAAAATCTCAAGGCAATAAGCTTAGTCATAACACGTAACTATATAAAATGCCCTCAACTACAAGTATGAAACTAATCAAAATGATATTACTGGCAATTTCAACTTTTCTAGGCAAAGACTCATCCTAAAAATAAAATAGAGAATCGATTTGGAGAAAACTTATTCTTTTATAGAATGCAGCAGGATTTTTTTCCCAGTAGAATAACCCCAATTATTACCAAAAGATTCCAACAGCAGACAGAATAGAATCCTCTTGTAATACTGTAATACCATACTAGAAACTAGTTCAAAGAG
Organism: Oreotragus oreotragus; assembly: GCA_006410675.1. Classification (NCBI taxonomy): domain Eukaryota; kingdom Metazoa; phylum Chordata; class Mammalia; order Artiodactyla; family Bovidae; genus Oreotragus; species Oreotragus oreotragus. The sequence goes on from SJYX01023762.1 coordinate 147,070, forward strand.
CCCTGAATTTAGGGTGAGAGGTCTTCCTCTTCAATAGCAACTCTTTAGTTTTAGCATACAATTCTTTTTTCTGAAACTGTTTTCTTATCTATAAAATGACACAATTTTCTATGTCATCTTTATGACTTACATGTTTCTATGATTTTAAACATGGATGTTATAGTCTCAATTTAGGATTGTATATTAACTTAGAAGAGTAAAGCTACACTAGGGTGCTTCTTAGAGCCAACTGACATAGTCACAAAATGCCTCCTTAGGTTTGATCATTTATTCTGTTTGCTTTCATTGCTTGACTAACTGTATCTTCCCTTCTCATTTTTGTTGGGTTTTGTTTGCTTATTTGTTTGGAAGAGGTATAAATGTATGTAAATATTACAATATAAAAATACCTTCTGCTTTCTGAGGCCCTAGTATTTTTTGCATCTGAAACTATGAAAAATATATAGAAAGAAGGATTTTGTTTCCAACACAAGCTCCTGAATTTCCTATGTAGTGATAGCAGCCAGGAAGTTTATTCTAAGGATGTTTTCATCTTTGAACTCAGTGGCTAATGAGCTTCACTGTGATACTACACCCTAAATGCTGTTTGAGCGAAGTAAGAGGCATAATCACCACAAAAAGCATAGACATTTTGCTAATGCGTCAGATGAGTAGTATTCTGTAAGGGCTGGTTTTTGACTCTATTTATATTATGTAACTCTACGCCTAACTGACTTAGGGGCAGATTCGTAACAAATATTTAGCCTATCAGTAGCTCTCTACCAAGAATTTGGAATGGATATAATGAATGGAAGTCAATTAAGCTGCAGATTTCCTGCCCTAAAAAAGAGTTCATGAATACTGACTGCTTCAGTTCCTAGAGCTTCCCTGACTTCTGCCATTTCCTTGTTGTCTATTCCATCTTCCTTTAGATTTACTGACACTCCACAATCTCATTCAAAAATTCCATTTCTTTGAGTAGGCAAATCAGGATTGAATTCTGTTCCTTTCTGTCAAAAAAAAATACTTTAATTAATACAAGTATAAAAAATGACAGTAAAGGAATGGTGATTGTGAAGGGGAGTTTGCTTTCTCTTCAGGTGAATAAAATCCTTGGAGGGTGGTATGTGTGTGCACACACTCATCGCTCAGTTGTGTCCAGCTCTTTGCAACTCCACAGACTGTACCCCATCAGGCTTCTCTGTCCATGGAATTCTCCAGGAAAGAATACTGGAGTGGGTTTCCATACCCTTCTCCAAAATCCTTGATCCTTTATATCAAATCAGATTTTACAGATATGGTTTACCTTTCCACTGCCATCCGTTACATGAGAGTACCACCCATAATAATTTTATATTCCTTATTTAGTCTACCCATTCTGTTAACCACAACTAATAATTGTGTCCATTTGGTTCGAGGAAACAGGCTCATTTATTGTGGATCTGTGGACATTCAGTTCAGTTCAGTCGCTCAGTCGTGTCCGACTCTTTGCAACCCCATGAATCACAGCACGCCAGGCCTCCCTGTTCATCACCATCTCTCGGAGTTCACTCAGACTCACGTCCATCGAGTCAGTGATGCTATCCAGCCATCTCATTCTCGATCATCCCCTTCTCCTCCTACCCCCAATCCCTCCCAGCATCACAGTCTTCCAATGAGTCAACTCTTCGCATGAGGTGACAAAAGTACTGGAGTTTCAGGTTTAGCATCATTCCTTCCAAAGAAATCCCAGGGTTGATCTCCTTCAGAATGAACTGGTTGGATCTCCTTGCAGTCCCAGGAACTCTCAAGAGTCTTCTTCAACACCACAGTTCAAAAGCATCAATTCTTCGGTGCTCAGCTTTCTTCACAGTCCAACTTTCACATCCATACATGACCACAGGAAATAACATAGCCTTGACTAGATGGACCTTAGTCGGCAAAGTAATGTCTCTGCTTTTGAATGTGCTATCTAGGTTGCTCAAACTTTTCTTCCAAGGAGTAAGTGTCTTCTAATTTCATGGCTGCAGTCACCATCTGCAGTGATTTTGGAGCCCAGAAAAATAAAGTCTGACACTGTTTCCACTGTTTCCCCATGAAGTGATCAGACCGGATGCCATGATCTTCGTTTTCTGAATGTTGAGCTTTAAGCCAACTTTTTCGTTCTCCTCCTTTACTTTCATCAAGAGGCTTTTTAGCTCCTCTTCACTTTCTGCCATAAGGGTGGTGTCATCTGCATATCTGAGGTTATTGATATTTCTCCCGGCAATCTTGATTCCAGCCTGTGTTTCTTCCAG
>SJYX01023762.1:152239-183022 GCA_006410675.1 Oreotragus oreotragus
CAGAATGGGAAAGACTAGAGATCTCTTCAAGAAAATTAGAGATACCAAGGAAACATTTCATGCAAAGATGGGCTCGATAAAGGACAGAAATGGCATGGACCTAATAGAAGCAGAAGATATTAAGAAGAGGTGGCAGGAATACACAGAAGAACTGTACAGAAAAGATCTTCACGACCCAGATAATCATGAGGATGTGATCACTAATCTAGAGCCAGACATCCTGGAATGTGAAGTCAAGTGGGCCTTAGAAAGCATCACTACGAACAAAGCTAGTGGAGGTGATGGAATTCCAGTTGAGTTGTTTCAAATCCTATGGACATTAGCAATGAGGTATTTCCTGTTCCAGTGACAAAATACACATTTTTTCCCACCTCCCAAGTCATTCCTATTGAAATGACTGTAAAAGAGGTTTTAATATATATGTGCAACTTGACAAATTTCTATGTCTAAAATACATTTTTATGAATTTCTAAAAAACGGAGATTGGGCCGCAACATATACATATGTATGAAGAAGACTCTAACTCTGAATACACGTTGGGAGAGACAAACATGCTATTTCAGGATAAGCAGTGGAGAGGCTTAAAGTGCACAGTTGATCGGGGCAATGATCAGGCTAGTACATCATGACAGTCTAAATATTCACCAATTATGCACTAAATGAAGTAAGTCAGACAAAGACAAATGTCATATAAAATCACTCATGTGTGGAATCTAATTAGAAACGATATAAATGAATTTTTTTCACAGAACAGAAACAGACTTAATAGATTTACAAAACAAATTTATAGTTACCAGAGGGGAAATGTGGTAGGGCAAGGATAAATAGGAGCTCGGGATTAACATATACTCCCTACTAGAAAAAGTTGGCTTAAAGCTCAACATTCAGAAAACGAAGATCATGGCATCTAGTCCCATCACTTCATGGGAAATAGATGGGGAAACAGTGGAAACATTGTCAGACTTTATGTTTTGGGGCTCCAAAATCACTGCAGATGGTGATTGTAGCCATGAAATTAAAAGACGCTTACTCCTTGGAAGAAAAGTTATGACCAACCTAGATAACATATTCAAAAGCAGAGACATTACTTTGCCAACTAAGGTCTGTCTACTCAAGGCTCTGGTTTTTCCAGTGGTCATGTATGGATGTGAGAGTTGGACTGTGAAGGAGGCTGAGCACTGAAGAATTGATGCTTTTGAACTGTGGTGTTGGAGAAGACTCTTGAGAGTTCCTTGGACTGCAAGGAGATCCAATCAGTCCATTCTGAAGGAGATCAACCCTGGGATTTCTTTGGAAGGACTGATGCTACAGCTGAAACTCCAGTACTTTGGCCACCTCATGCGAAGAGTTGACCCATTGGAAAAGACTCTGATGCTGGGAGGGATTGGGGGCAGGAGGAGAAGGGGACGACCGAGGATGAGATGGCTGGATGCCATCACGGACTCGATGGACGTGAGTCTGAGTGAACTCCGGGAGTTGGTGATGGACAGGGAGGCCTGGCGTGCTGCGATTCACGGGGTCGCAAAGAGTCGGACACGACTGAGCGACTGAACTGAACTGAACTGAATATATAAAAGACATAACAAAAAGGACCTACTGTACAGTACAGTGAGCTCTCTCAACATTATGTAATAACCGATTTGGAGAAAGAATCTGAAAAGGAATGTATATATGTATATGTATAACTGGGCTTCCCAGGTGGCACTAGTAGTAAAGAACCCACCTGCCACTGCATGAGACTGAAAAGATGTGAGTTCGATCCCCAGGTCAGGAAGATCCCCTGGAGGAGGATATGGCAACACACTCTAGTATTCTTGCCTGGAGAATCCTATGAACAGAGGACCCTGATGGCTTATAGTCCATAGGGTCGCACAGAGTCTGACAAGACTGAAGCAACTTAGCATGCACGCACACATACGTATAACTGAATCACTTTGCTGTATACCTGAAACTATCATAGCACTGTAAATCAACTGTATTCCAATGAAATATTTTTAGCTAAAATATTTTAAAGATATATGCAAGAAAATAAAAAGTTTCATCTAGCAGAAAACTGATAAAAAGGAACGTTCATCATGGAAGACACATGACTTCTCATGAACAACTTTGGATATAAGAAGATGAAGTAGCTGGGGAAAATGTCTTCAAATTTTCAAAATCAAATGAATTTGCCCCTTAATTCTATACCTCACCAAACTGTAAAATAGACATGCAAAGGTTTAGAAACTTATCTTCTCTGCCACTAAAATTCATTTAGGACAAACTTCAGCAGAATAGAAAAATTTTCTAAAAGAGAAAAAGACATGGAAATCCACCAACAATGAAGCTAAACCAGGAATGCAATAAACAGTCAGTTGTATATAGTTATATATGTATATAGGCAAAGAAAACAAATGGTTTAAATTAGAAAAGGAAGTCAAGAAGTAAGTAGACACACAAAATTTATAATATATAAATAAGAACTTGGAAAATCTTAATGATACTGTATAGATTATATATATATATATATATCACCTATCAATAATGGCAAAAAGAAAAATAAGTAGAAAGCATAGAGAAGACAGAAATCTATACAGAATGGAAACTAAAATGTGGTACCATTGTGAATAATTGATGAAATATGTGAATATAGAATTTATTCATTTTGATTAATCTTCAGCTGATAAGATATGTAAATTATAATTACATTTCTCTTTCTGTAAATTAGTAATATTATTTGGTTCTATAATGATTTATGTTTTTCATGTTCATAATAGGCATTATGAAAATGTTAGAAATAATGACAATTGTCTGACAGAAAATTGACAAAGGAAAGGGTCAGTAGAAGTAAAAAGAAGTGAAAATGAAAATGCACTTCTCATCCTATAAGTCCCTCATCTTGTAAAGTCAATCATTTAAGCTTAAGTATATAATTTCAAGTTAAATTTCTGATAGGACAGACTCTCACACAAAAATTTATTATTTTTAATTGGAGAAGAATTGGGAAGGAATAGTTTATGCAAGTACATGAAATTGTTTCAAACAGGACAGAATCCCTAGATATTGTCTTAAATATTGAAAAGTGAGTACTTCCAGGAAGATGGACTAGGAATAGAGTATGGTGTAGATGAAGATGCTTTTATGTTCTTTGAGTAGTAATCAAGTGAAAGTCCTTCAGTTGTGTCTGACTCTTTGTGACCCCATGGACTGTAACCTGCCAGGCTCCTCTGTCCAGGGGATTTCCCAGGTAGGAATATTGGAGTGGGTTGCATTTCTTTCTCTAGGGGATCTTCTGGAGTCAGGGATTGAACCTGGTTCTGCTGCAATGCAGGTGGATTCTCTACCATCCGAGCCCTCAGGGAAGTTCTTTAGTGATGCTTATTATTTTTTCCCAAGCATATGAAGTGGTTTTATTATCAAAACACTTTGAATTAAAGATAGTAAAAGGATTACAGGTGCAGAAAGAGTCCTAATACTATGAAATGTAATAAAATTAGTTTAGTAAATATAAGAATATAAGACATTCTTTAGAGTAGTACCTTTTCTAATTCCTGGACTAAGTTTTAGGGGGAGAGGGGAAATGATTTGTTTCTGAATAGGCAATAGGTAGCATAACCCAATGGGCAGCTATGGAGCAAAGAAAGCCCATTGGAGGGATCAAACACTGGTCAGAAATTCCAAATCCCTGTCCACTATAGCCTGGTGGACTACAGTCCACGGGGTCACAAAGAGTGGGACATGACTAAGTGACTAAGCACAGCACAGCACATAATCTAAAAATTATACTAATTTTCTTGTGGTTATTCATAAAAAAAAGGAGTAAGGCTGTTGTAAAGATTAATTGAGATAATACTTGGGAAGAGTCTGAGTGTTTAGCATATAGTAAATGTTCAGTAGATACAATAAAGTTACAAATTGCCCTATTTTTGGTTTGCAAGAGTTAAGAGGCACTAGTCCCCAGTGTTGATAGAGTATCTTAGAGACTTTCTTTTTTCCTGGATATTTTATGCATAATAGGACTGCGACATGCGCACTACCCCTCTACTTGAAATGATTCAACTTTCCCTCTTTGTCACTCTGCAAAGTCAACTGTTCATTCTGATGTGTAAAATAACTACCATAGTAGGTTGTGACATAAAGTCTGGGAAGGTTCATTCTAAGTGGATTCTTTGACCACAAGTCAATATCTTTACATTATTAGGATTTCTGGCATTAGAACAACCATTTAAAATTTTATCTGGAAAAATTTAGTTAAACAGTTCTATTGAAATCCTACTTGAGCCAACTCTATTCCCCAGAAATCTCTGACCTATGTACCTACTTACACATACATGGGAGACTCTCCTTTCTCACTGATTTATTGACGTAATGCCATATCAGTTCATTATGATAATTTTCATTTCAACTACAATTGACTCTTTAATTTAAAGGGATTAAACTTACTTTGGCAATTATTTTTCATTCCTGACACCTATTATTCTATACTATTACTAATATTTAATTTATAATAATGAACATGGTAATAAATTTAAAATAGTTCATTCCACATCATCTCAATTTGGGACATATTAGTTGTTTATTACTTTAACTTACTAAGGTAATCTTGATGTGTAAGTATCAGTTGTTCTTTTTTTAAAAAATTATTTCTTTGGAAGTTTTCCCAGATTGGGATTAGTGGGTCAAAAATACTAGCATTTTTGAGACTATTTATTGCCAAACCAGTTTACAAATATATTATTGTAATTGACAGTGCTAACAGCAATAAATACATGTATTTATTTCCCTGAATGCCATGATGTTCTTCATTGAGGCATGAAGAGGTAAGGAACAACACAAACACTGGCACCCATGTTTCCTAATTTTGTCACGTAATAGTTCCAGAACAGCATAGTGTACTCCAAAAAGTATGTGTTAATATAATAAGTACATCTGCATGTTTTACCTTGTGGTCTAACTTACCATAACGCTTCCTTACACACACACACACACACACACACACACACACACTCACACACACACACGGGGGCTTCCCTGGTGGTTCAGATGGTAAAGAATCACCTGCAGTGCCAGAGATCCATGTTCGATCCCTGGGTTGGGAAGATACCCTGGAGGAGGGCATGGCAACCCACTCCAATATTCTTGTCTGGAGAATCCCCATGGACTTAGGAACCTGGTGGACTACAGTCCATGGGGTTGCAGAGTTGGACAGGACTGAGTGACTAAGTACACCAATAATATGCATACACACATCACTGCCAATTAAAATAATGTATTTCATAACTGGTTTGGCAATAAATTAATACTTTTGAACTGCAGCATTGGAGAAGACTCTTGAGAGTCCCTTAGACAGCAAGAAGATCCAATCAGTTCATCCTAAAGGAAATCAGTCCTAAATATCCATTGGAAGGACTGATGCTGAAGTTGAAACTCCAATACTTTGGCCACCTGATGCAAAGAACTGATTCATTTGAAAAGACCTTGATGCTGGGAAAGATTGAAGGTGGGAGGAGAAGAGGAAGAGAGGGGATGAGATAGTTGGATGCCATCACCAACTTAATGGACATGAGTTTGAGTAAACTCCAGGAGCTGGTGATTGACAGGCAGGCCTGGCATGGGGTCACAAAGAGTCAGACACGACTGAGTGACTGAACTGAAGCTGGCAATAAATATGAAGTCCTGAAAATGTTACTATTTTCTAATGCCTTAGAACAATTAGAATTTGATTATTAATTTTCTCTTTACTTTGTGGTAAAACAACTTTCAGGTATATCTTGACACAGATTCAGTTTCAGTTCATGGTAGTTAACGCTATAGGCTCATGAGCCAGACGTGAATCTCAGGTCTCCCATTTACTAGATGTGGGACCCTATACATGTTACTTAATCATCCGTGCTTCAGCTTCCTTTCTGTAAAATTAATATGACAATGATACTATACAGTATTATAAAATTAAAACAAGTTAATATATGGAAAATACTTATACAGTATCTAATATACAGTAAATTGCCAATAAAGGTTATATCTCAGGTCTGGCTAAATTTTTACTTTTGCCCCAATCTCTAGGTATTAAATTTTGTTCATTAAAGTTCCTCTGCCCAAAGGTCAGCCCCTATCTAGCTGTCTAACTGTGTATCATTAGGCAAGTCCCTAAACCTATCTCAGTCTCTCTTTCCTTGTATAAAAATAGAGATTTCCTATTTTACAGTATTATTCCAAGTTAAATGAAAATGTATTGAATAAATTTTAAAAACTGTCAAATGAAAAAAAAGTTATATATTAAAGTTTAATATACTTACCAGGCAGGTACATATTTAAGAGACTTTGCTTAAAATAATTGATTGTACCATTTACATTGTATTTTTAAAAGATATTTTATACTATGGAGATGGTGGGAAGCAAATAGGTTTCATGATTGATAATAGTACCTGAAAGAATGTGCTGAAAAGTATTTTGGGTCCAAAAACAAAAAGAATAGAGAGAAAGAAAGAAACTCTTGAATAGCAACTTCTGTCACAGGTACAGAAAGGACAACTAAAAGTGTGCTGGTCAGATATTTGATACATTTTGGTAATGTGTGCATGCTCAGTCATGTCCGATTATTTGCGACCTCATGGACTGTAGCCCACCAGGCTCCTATGTCCATGCAATTTTCCAGGCAAGAATACTAGAGTGGGTTTCCATTTCTTTCTCCAGGAATTCTTCCCAACCCAGGGATTGAACCCATGTCTCCTGTTTCTCCTGCATTGGCAGGAGGGTTCTTTACCACTGTGCCACCAGGGAAGACATTTGATACATTTCCTGCAGACAAAATATAAATAATCAAATATCTATATATAGATCATTTTTTTGATTCTGTGTAGTACTATTGCCTGGAAAATCCCATGGATGGAGGAGCTTGGTAGGCTGCAGTCCATGGGGTCGTGAAGAGTCGGAAACGACTGAGCAACTTTACTTTGACTTTTCACTTTCGTGCATTGGAGAAGGAAATGGCAACTCACTCCAGTGTTCTTGCCTGGAGAATTCCAAGGATGGGAGAGCCTGGTGGGCTGCTGTCTATGGAGTCACACAGAGTCGGACACGACTGAAGCGACTTCGCAGCAGCAGCAGACACAGAATGCAAATTATTTTAATGACTATATATATATATATATATATATATCAGTTCAGTTCAGTTCAGTTCAATCACTTGGTTGTGTCTGACTCTTTGCGACCACATGAACTGCGGCACGCTAGACATCCCTGTCCATCACCAACTCCTGGAGTTTTCTCAAACTCATGTCCTTTGAGTCAGTGATGCCATCCAACCATCTCATCCTCTGTCGTCCCCTTCTCCTCCTGCCTTCCCAGAATCAGGGTCTTTTCAAATGAGTCAGCTCTTCGCATCAGGTGGCCAAAGTATTGGAGTTTCAATTTCAGCATCAGTCCTTCCAATGAATATTCAGGACCGATTTCCTTTAGATGGACTAGTTGGATCTCCTTGAAGTCCAAGGGACTCTCAAGAGTCTTCTCCAACACCACATTTCAAAAGCATTAATTCTTTGGTGCTCAGCTTCCTATACAGTCCAACTCTCACATCCATACATGACTACTGGAAAAACTATAGCTTTGACAAGATGGACTTTGTTGGCAAAGTAATGTCTCTGCTTTTTAATATGCTGTCTAGGTTTGTCATAACTTTTCTTCCAAAGAGCAATAATCTTTTAATTTCATGGCTGTAGTCACCATATGCAGTGATTTTGGAGCACAAAAATATAAAGTCTCACACTGTTTCCATTGTTTCCCCATCTGTTTGCCATGAAGTGATGGGACCAGATGCCAAGAACTTAGTTTTCTGAATCTTGAGTTTTAAGTCAACATTTTCATTCTCCTCTTTCACTTTCATCAAGAGGATCTTTAGTTCTTTGCTTTCTGCCATAAGGGTAGTGTCGTCTGTGTATCTGAGGTTATTGAATTTCTCCCAGAAATCTTGATTCCAGCTTGTGCTTCATCCAGTCCAGCATTTCTCATGATGTACTCTGCATATAAGTTAAATAAGCAGGGTGACAGCATATACAGCCTTGATGTACTCTTTTCCCAATGTGGAACCAATCTGTTGTTCTATGTCCAGTTCTAACTGTTACATCTTGATCTGCATGCATATTTTTCAGGAGCCAGGTCAGGTGGTCTGGTATTCCCATCTCTTTAAGAATTTTACACATTTTGTTGTGATCCACACAGTCAAAGGATTTGGCATAGTCAATAAAGCCTAAGTTGATGTTTTTCTGGAACTCTCTTGCTTTTTCAATGATTAAATGGATATTGGCAATTTGATCTCTGGTTCCTCTGCCTTTTTTAAATCCAGATTGAATATCTGGAAGTTCATGATTCACGTACTGTTGAAACCTGGCTTGGAGAATTTTGAGTATTACTTTGCTAGCATGTGAGATAAGTGCAATTGTGCGGTAGTTTGAGCATTCTTTGGCATTGACTTTCTTTGGGATTGGAATGAAAACTGACCTTTTCCAGCTCTGTGGCTACTGCCGAGTTTTCCAAATTTGCTGGCATATTAATGCAGCACTTTTACAGCATCATCTTTTAGGACTTCAAACAGCTGAGTTGGAATTCCATCACCTTCACTAGCTTTGTTTGAAGTGATGCTTCCTAAGGCCCACTTGACTTTGCTTTCCATGTCTGGCTCTAGCTGAGTGATCACACCATCATGATTATCTGGGTCATGAAGACCTTTTTTTTGTTGTTTTATATATAGTTCTTTATGTATTCTTGCCACCTCTTCTTAATATCTTGTTTCTGTTAGGTCCATATCATTTCTGTCCTTTATTATGCCCATCTTTGCATGAAATATTCCCTTGGTATCTCTAATTTTCTTGAAGAGATCTCTAGTCTTTCCCTTCTATTGTTCTTCTATTTCTTTGCATTGATCACTAAGGAAAGCTTTCTTATCTCTCCTTGCTCTTCTTTGGAACTCTGCATTCAAATGCATATATCGCTCCTTTTCTCCTTTGTCTTTCACTTCTCTTCTTTTCTCAGCTATTTGTAAGGCTTCTTCAGAAAACCACTTTGCCATTCTTTTTCTTGGAGTTGGTCTTCATCACTGCCTCCTGTACAATATCATGAACCTCCATTCATAGTTCTCCAGGGACTCTATCAGATCTAATCCCTTGAATCTATTTGTCACTTCCACTGTATAATCGTAAGGGATTTGATTTAGGTCATACCTGAAGTCTTGTGGTTTTTCCCTACTTTCTTCAATTTAAGTCTGAATTTGGCAATACGGAGTTCATGATCCAAGCCACAGTCAGCTCCCAGTCTTGATTTTGCTGACTGCATAGAGTTTCTCCATCTTTGGCTGCAAGAATGTAATCAATCTGATTTTGATGTTGACCATCAAAATGTAGAGTCTTCTCGTGTGTTGTTAGAAGAGGGTGTTTGCTATGATGAGTGTGTTCTCTTGGCAAAACTCATTAGCCTTTGCCCTGCTTCATTCTGTACTCCAAGGCAAAGTTTGCCTGTTACTCCAGGTATTTCAGGACTTCCTACTTTTGCATTCCAGTCCCCTATAATGAAAAGGACATCTTTTTAGTTCTCAAAGGTCTTACATTCTTCATAGAATCATTCAACTTCAGCTTCTTTAGCATTACTGATCAGGGCATAGACTTGGATTACTGTGATATTAAATGGTTTGCCTTGGAAACGAACAGAGACCATTCTGTCATTTTTGAGATTGCGTCCAAGTACTGCATTTCAGACTCTTTTGACTATGATGGCTACTCCATTTCTTCTAAGGGATTCTTGCCCACAGTAGCAGATACAATGGTCATCGAGCTAAATTCACCAATTCCAGTCCATTTTAGTTTGCTGATTCCTAAAATGTCAAAATTCACTCTTGTCATCTCCTGTTTGACCACCTCCAATTTTCCTTGATTCATGGACCTAACATTCCAGGTTCCTATGTAATATAGCTCTTTATAGTGTCAGACTTTACTTCCATCAATAGTCACATCCACAACTGGGTGTTGCCTGTTCTTTGGCTCCATTTCTTCATTCTTTCTGGAGTTAGTGCTCCACTAATCTCCAGTAACATGTTGGGCACCTACTGACCTGGGAGTTCATCTTTCAGTGTTCTATATTTTTTCCTTTTCATACTGTTCATGTGGCTCTCAAGGCAAGAATACTGAAGTGGTTTGCCATTCTGTTCTCCAGTGGACCACATTTTGTCAGAACTCTCTACCATGACCCGTCTGTCTTGGGTGGCCCTAGATGGCATGGTTCATAGTTTCATTGAGCTAGACAAGGCTGTGGTCCATGTGATCAGTTTGGTTAGTTTTCTGTGACTGTGGTTTTCACTCTGTCTGCCCTCTGATGGAGAAGGATAAGCAGCTTATGGAAGCTTCTTTATGGGAGAGAGTGACTGAGCAGGAAACTGGGTCTTGTTGTGATGGGAGGGGCCATGCTCAGTAAATCTTTAATCTAATTTTCTGCTGATGGTTAGGGCTGTGTTCCCTCTCTGTTATCGGTGTAGGTAATGAAGATAATGGCTACTTCCTTCAAAAGGTCCCTTGCAGGCACTGCTACACTCAGTGCCTCCAATACTGCAGCAGGCCACTGCCGACGCACACCTCCACTGGAGACTCCTGGACCTTCATGGGGAAGTCCAAGTCAGTCTCTTGTCGGGTCACTGCTCCTTTCTCTTGGGTCCTGGTGCATACAAGGTTTTGTTTGTGCCCTCCAAGAGTCTGTTTTCCCAGTCCTGTGTAATTTCTGCCAGCTCTATGGTGAGGTTAATGGCGACCTCCTCCAAGAGGGCTTATGCCATACCCAGGTCTACTGCACCCAGAGCACTTTAAACTAATACTAATCTGCTGTTGCTACTGCTAAGTCACTTCAGTCATGTCCGACTCTGTGGGACCCCATGGACTGCAGCCTACCAGGCTCCTCCGTCCATGGGATTTTCCAGGCAAGAGTACTGGAGTGGGTTGCCATTGCCTTCTTCTGTAACTGCATAGTGATACACCAATTCAACTTACTGCTATGGGGGAAAAACACCATTTAATGAGACATGAAGACAAAGCACAAACCCGACTAAGGGCACACACGCTGTGGACCACAGCACAGCTATGACCAGAGCAAGTGAGGGGACAGGGGAGGGGAGATGGACGGGTAAACCACAGCCTCAGGGGTTGGGGAGGGGTCTGGATTGACAATGACTAAGCAGACAACAGGATGAGACGGGAAATCAGAACCAATGATGAAAGCAGACACACCGTCAGAGAACTCCAACAGCAAGGAAAACATACAGAACTGTTCTTTAACAAATATTTGGAAAGAAATCAAGCATGAAACCACAGGGAAATCTTCAAAGAATTTTAAATATCAGCTAATTAGCCAATGATGCAAATTATAAAAACAGTGTGTCAAAAGACCACAAAATGGACTAGTTAACTCTTCACAGGCCGCTAAAAAGATTCACGGTTAATTTAATTATAAGCTGATTAACAATGCAGCTAACATGAAATGGGTGGTCACAGAAAAAAGTGATAAGACAAGCCCAGTTACGAAGCAGAGTGTTGTACATGCGATTTCATGGGGTAAATAGCAACACACTCACAGAACCCAAGCTAAACACGCAAGAAAGCTGGGACATGTGCTTTAGAGCCACACACTCTGTCACCAGAAGCCTTAGGTCGTCATTCCCATTTTTAGACTCAGAAAAGTGAGGCAGCCCAACCTCTTCCCTGGGGCCCTGGGCTTTTAACCTGGTTTCATACGCAGAGCTGGCCTGAGCGCACAGCCAGGTCCATCAGCAAGCAGGCCAGTGTAGATTCTTGCCTGCACCCTGCAGCCAGGCAGCCCTAATGTTACAGAGAGTTCTGAGGCAGGTATTGAATTTGCAGTGAAGGACCTTGTTTTTTCAATTGCTAACTCTGATTATATAGTTTTTGTTATGGAAAATCATGCTTTCAACTATTTGTATTCAACTATTAGAGAAGCAAAATGATATTACTTTAGTTTTAAAATATTAAGGTAATTGAAACAATACACATATGCTTTTTAAAAGTAAATCTTTGCTTTCTATCTAGTAGGCTGTGTTATTAAAGGGAGAAAAATCAAATCCCTAATGTGCTGCAATCTGTCTTCCCAACTAGTTAAAGAGAAGTTCATATGGAAGAATCAAATCTTATTCATCTTTGTATTCCCATACTTGGTCTATAGTCAAGTAAATGTTTGTTAAACAAATGAGTATCTCCTACATCTCAGACACTGTGATACAATAATGGAAAAGAAATACTAAAACTAAAACAAAGCAAGATAAAACAAAAGCAATGAGACAAAAAAACAAAAGAAATAAAGCTTACCTTAGTGCCTAATACACTGTGAGAACTCAATAAATATTAAATGTATTGAGAAACTTGTCTAAAGTCATATAATGACATGGACAGGAATTTTTCAGGCAGTCTAAAGTCCATATACTACTACACAGAGTGGCATAGACACAGATTAAACATTGCAAACAAGAAAGGGAATAGAAAGGAAAGTGTTGACAAATTTGAATACAGCAAAACATTAAATGTCCTTATATCAAAAAAAGGCATCATAAGGAAAATTGAAAGCAAAGCTATCCTGAAAAAGAAATTATACTTGAATCTAATCTGGTCATTAGATATAACTACCAGTTTACGGATATTGTAAACTCAGAAGAAAGTGTTAAGTGGACTCTAAGATGCAATCAGCAAAATATAAAGCCACAGGGTTTTGAAATCCATTTTTTTTTTTGTCTTACTGCAAGCCCAAGATGCCCATGGGCTGCTCTTTACTAGTTACTATGGCAGATGCCTTCCTAGGAGACATGGAGGTCTTTGTCCACAGACTTTGGTGTGAGGTATCACTGAAAGCTTTACTGAAACTCCCTTAGACTGAACATCAGTCTTTTGATGTTAGCACCCAATTAACATCATGGTCTGAATGTCCTACCAGTTTTCTCTGATTATTTCCTATTTCCTTTTACACGTTATTTCCCCTAATAAAATCCTGTCTTGGCATTTGCTTCTTGGAGAACCCAAACTAACACATTCCACTTGGAAGGCCCTGTATGGCTGTTAATAAAACTGATACCATCTTGGTTCCTTATGGTTTGTCCTGTCCTTTTGCTGACCTTAACCAGGACTATACTGTTCAATGAATTACTTCCCTGTTATCAAAGGCTTTGTAATTAATCATTGCTGTTGTTCAGTTTGACACCATGGACTGCTGTGTACACCGGGATTCCCTGTCCCTCCTGGAATTTGCTCAAACTCATGTCCATTGAGTAAGTGATGCTATCCAACCATTTCATCCTCTGTCATCCCCATCTTCTCCTGCCCTCAATCTTTCCCAGCATCAGGGTGTTTTCCAATGAGTCGGCTCTTTACATCAGGTGGCCAAAGTATTGGAGTTTCAGTTTCAGCATTGGTCCTTCCAGTAAATATTCAGGGTTGATTTCCTTTAGGGTTGACTGGCTTGATTTCCTTGCTGTCCAAAGGATTCTCAGGAGTCTTCCCTAAGCACCACAGTTCAAAAGCATGAGTTCTTCGGTGTTCAGCCTTCTTTCTGGTCCAGCTCTCACATGCATACACGACTGCTGGAAAAACCATAGCTTTGACTATGTGGACCTTTGTCTCTGCTTTTTAATACACTGTCTAGGAGTATTTGCCATAGGTTTGTAACAGATATTGTTTAATAGTCATTAGGACAAAGTAGCCTCTGTGTTCTGTTATTGCCCAGTGATGTAAACCTTTCCTTGTGTAGTCCCAGGGCCCACAAGACCAGTTACCCAGTTAACTTAGGAATGTGTGTCTGTTTTCAAGAACCCACCCTCATACCCTTGGTTATCTATAAAACTGTCCCTATGGCCCCTTGGTAGTACAAAGTGCAAGTGTCAACACTTCTGGATGGTTGTCTTCTTCCCTTCCCTTTGAGTAAGTTCCTCTATAAAAAACTGATCCATTGATTATATAGAGCTCTCTGCTTTATTTTTCAGTCTCAAGATGCCTTGGAGGGTATTTTGCTAGGTGAAATAAATCAGACAGAGGAAGACAAATACTGTATGGTATCATTTATGTGTGGAATCTAGGAAAAAATTACTAAATATATAAAAAAATAGAAACAGATTCACAAAGGTAAAGAAAAACAAATTAGTAGTGACCAGTGGGGAGAGTTAAGAGGGAGGAGCAAGACAGAGGTAGAGGATTAAGAAGGACAAACTACAGTTCATAAAATAAATAGGCTACAAGGATATATACAATACAGGGAATTGTATATAATTGTATACAATTGTATAGCCATTATTTTATAATAACCATAAATGAAGTATAATCTTTAAAAATTATGAATCACTATGCTGTACATCTGAAACATATAATATTGTAAATCAACTATACCTCACCAAAGTAAATAAATAATGTAAAAATAAAAGCTACTGCTTTCTTTCCACTTGAAATGATGACTGTGATGGAATAAGCCATTAGCTGTTTCTTAGAATTTGTCTCCTCATTTACATTAGATAGTGAATGTGAAAATGCATTGTAAACTATAAGATACTAAATAAATGCAAAATATTTTAAAAAAAAGATGCCCTCTCAGTTTAGAGGGCACTTTTTTTCCTTCTTTCCTCCGGCAGGCCCTGTTCAGCTTAGCCTCTGCCTGTTTCTCCATCTTCACCTTTTAAGGCACTTCCTCTGCTACTGTCTTCTCTGACAACTGCTACCGCTAAGGCGCTTCAGTCGTGTCCGACTCTGTGTGACCCCATAGACGGCAGCCCACCAGGCTCCCCCATCCCTGGGATTCTCCAAGCGAGAACACTGGAGTGGGCTGTCATTTCCTTCTCCAATGCATGAAAGTGAAAAGTGAAAGTGAAGTCGCTCCGTCGTGTCTGACTCTGCGACCCCATGGACTGCAGCCTACCAGGCTCCTCCGTCCATGGGATTTTCCAGGCAAGAGTACTGGAGTGGGGTGCCATTGCCTTCTTCATTCTCTGACAACACTGGCCTCCTATTGTTTCATGTTGAAAATTAATTCTCTCCTATCTTTTCTTATTTAGCTCTCAGCTTAAGAATATTATTTTCAGGGAAGATATTATCATATTATATATTATAAAGCATCTTGTTACAGCATGAAATTTTATACTTATTTTGTAATAATCTTGTTAATTGTTCTCTACCCCCATTAGACTACAAGTTAAATAAATAAATGATTGCATGGAAAAACAGTCAAGTAAATAACTATTTACCTACCACTGTATTCCCAGCATCTTATAAGGTGTCTAGCATATGATAAATGAATTAACAGTACAGAAATTCTCCCCTTTATTAGTAGAAAATCATACTAGAGTCTAACAAAGTCTTTGTCCTGAAATAGTCTTTTTTGTCCTGTGATTCCCCTCTCCTTCTCTGGTCTATAGACTCTTTTTCACCCTTTCAATATCATCACAGATATTATTTCTCAGAGAAGCCTTTAATGAAGACCATCACCACTAGATGGAAAGTCCAGCATTATGTCCTCTTAAATTCCTGAGAATCTTCTTTTGTATAGTATATCAAAGTAAAAAAAATTACATTAGATTATATATTTTTAACTGCATAAAAATAAATTCACTTATCTCTCTCTCCCCTCCTGTACATTCTATTAATTCATTCCCTGAGACCAGAGATATAATAAATATTAAAGTTTAGTGAAAGAAAAAGGTTGTCTCTTCAGTTAAGAATGAAACTTTAGGAAGAAACATTTGGATAGATATAAGATAAAGTGGGCTCCTGATAGCTAGATGGATCATTTGAATCAATCCTGGGGTAGAAATGGGGTGACAGATATGGCAATTAACTCACTATTACATTCATAAACATGAAAAGAGATTAAAGCATATACAAAGAAATAATTGATATAGAAAGTGTTTTCTAGAATTATAATGCAAATATTAACCAAGTCCAGGTAAATGAATTTTTACAAATTAGATACATAGTATGCTAAACAGCAAGCCAGAAACAAGTCCTGTTTCAAAATGACATTTTAAGAAATATATTTCGAGCACCAGAGTGTTGATTATGAGTGCAACTTGTTTGTGTGTTTCTCTATTATAATACCTTAAGGAATTATTTTAAAATTGTTTTTCCCAAATGATAAATAGCATACATTGAATGAAATGTATGGAGCTCCTACCATATGTTTGATTCAATTAAAAAATATATAAGTGAGATGCTTTTTCTGTCTTTCCCCAAAAGCAAGTTCTGCTTTATCTTTATCCTCCTCCAGGAAGGAGGGTGTACATCTCTTCCTGAGCTTGTGGGTATCACTGGACATTGTATGTATGGTTTCTGGGTATCCACATAGCTTAAGTTAGATGGGGACAAGACAACGTCTCAGGGTATAGTCAAGCATTAAATCATTGCTAGGAGGTCTCTAGGCTAGACTCTAGCTTCTGGTGATTATAAGTCCTCATCAAAAATGGACACAACCAACATCATAGACCTTGGGTCTATTCAGCAAAGACTTAGTAGTCAGTTGTGGATGACTCAGTTTCCATCCAGCTGTAAGGTACCCAATGTTTCACAAAGGATAATTTTGTTCTCTTTCTGCTACTTTAGATTCATGCTAATGACATGGAAACTTGCTACAAGATTATGCATGGTCCATCTGCTTATGTCAAAACATTATTTATATCTCAGATCTTGCCACATTCCCTAACATTCTTTCAATTTTCTTCTTTCTGAAATCCTCCAATCTTCTCTGTCTCCTATATTATTCTTCCCAATCTCTAGTGTAAGGAAATATATTTTAGAATATATTTTAGGTCTGGGAAAGTATTTATCAAAAGCACTTGGGATAATCTTTTCAAAGGATATAAATTCCTAGAACTTTCCCATAGAAATGAATGACTTTGAGTACTGATGGAATTTTTAGATAAATTTAATTATTTTGATTTTGATATTCATAGGGTAGGATGTTTCAGGAGATGGTAAATGTTCATGGGGTTTTCCCCCCATTATCTTAGAAACTTTTAAGACAAGTTTTCATTTATTTTCATCTTTGCTTTGCTAACCATAGTTTCAAACTACCCTATTTCTCATTGTCACACCACATCTTTCTGACACTATAAATGTATGTGATCAACAGCACAACCATGAACTAGCCATTTGTCAAGTTAATGGTGCCTTTGCCTTGAAAAGAAATGGAAATATTTCTTATTCATTCTCTGTCCCCTCACATACCCCTTGAACTGTTCTAATCCTCCTTTTTTGAACATTAATTCTCTAGGCAAGTGATCCAACAGGATGCACCAACCCTTTTGATTTTACCTTTTTGTTACTTTGGCAGTGTGAAAATTGTAATATGACTCTTTAATAACACACACTTCTTACATGTTGACCTGTCCCTCTTCTGATCCCTAATTTGTACTTTAGGACTAATATTTTATTCTAGATTTTCCAAGGCCTATATTGGTTATGTGGCATTTTTTGTTAATGATGAATACATACCATAACAGATTAAGAGACTAAATGAACATCAAAAAAACCTCATCAATTCTATGTAGTCCCAGAATACACTCTTGTTTGCTCTCCATAATCAATATCTCAAAATGCAATCTACAGATATTATAAATAAATTTGGAGTCTGTGGTGGAATAATTGTTAGAATACCTAAGAACCAAACTTTGGACAATTTAGAATAATTCAGTTCATATAAAACATTACAAATTATCTTTTAGTGGAGTCTGGGTAAGGAAAGATGGCTACTCTGAGGGGCCAGAAAACAAAGCTGTATCTAAGAAGTATAGCCTGGGTTCAAGAGACAAACTAATACGTATTTGTCATCAGTTACTTCTGAAGAGAGAGTAGGATCCTAACTGTTCAAGAGTTCAAGAGCTTAATGAACAGAAGAGCCAGGCAAGAATAAGTACTCTGGCTTAGGGCTTATATCAACAATGAAATTATAAATGCTGCCCTCTCCAGAGCTCTCTTCTTTTTTTGTGCTGAGTAACTGGCATCTGAACAGCTTAGACATGTAAAACGTACAATTTTGCTTTGAAAACAAAAAGTATATATTGTTTCATAAAGTCATATACAAACTATAGTTATAATAAATAACTGAACTTTGTTGGCTTGAAGTAATATAATTATAGGTAAACAAATTGAAATGTGTAAGTACACACACACATGCTCACACAGACATACTTCAGAATTACCTGCCTAACATAATACTGTATTAGCAGCATGGTTACAATAATTTCTTTATATTTCCTTCCTTGTTGCCTCCCACGTGGCATCTCTCTTTGCCTACCACCCTTCCCAATTGCTTCCAGAATCTTGGCTATTGTCTGAAACAGGCGGGGATTCACTCTCTCACCTCTTTTCAGGGACAGTTCAGGATGAAATGTCCTGAGGTCTGACCAGTGGTAGCCAGAGGTAAAGGAGGATGAATGGATGGGTAATATTCCAAACTCTGGGCCAGTAAGCAGGCAACCTCAAGTTAGTCAGTCTACAGATTTCAAGATCCCAGGTGCTATGTTCTAGTCCAGGACAAAAGTTCCAGTCTATAGGGATAAAGTTAAGATGAGGTCTCATGACATGAGTTGGTTGAAAATGGAGCTCAACCTTTCATAAGCATCTGTCATGGCACTAAGCTCTGCATGAACCTCACTGCAGAATTCTGAGTTTCAAATTTAGAATCTTGGCAATGACGTGGCAGCTGGTATACCTGTAATATTAGATTAGCACACATCAATAACAACTATATGCTCCATGGATCAACTTGCCACGTTTTCTTTGGCAAAGCTGCAGCTGGCTGGTCATTAAATATTCAGGTACAAGGGAAGGGAGTAATGTTAGACAATTTTTGGAAGCAGAAACTCATGTATATAATAAGCACAGGCTGATATGAGCAATGTGACTGATTAAGTCATTATTTAACTCTTTACTACCTAAATTTAAGTCCTGCATATGTTGGAGAAATATAATAAAAACAAAATTTCTTTCTAATCCAGAAAACTTCTCCTAAAGGCAGAAGAGAAAGGAAACAACTTTATTATTAAATAACCTTTAAACCAAGAAATCTGCTAAGAGATTAAAAAAAAACAGAAATCTCACCTTTTTATATAGCGAAGCAGATACAACCCATTTACATGAATATTCTCAAAATAAACAATAATTGGTTCTCAAGTAAGTGGACTTGACAACACCATGTGTCTTATAATCCATTTTAATTTTATTTAATATTTGGGATGACCATCTGTGTTAACTGCTACTGCTACTGCTAAGTCACTTCAGTCGTGTCCAACTCTGTGTAACCCCACAGACGGCAGCCCACCAGGCTCCCCCGTCCCTGGGATTCTCCAGGCAAGAACACTGGAGTGGGTTGTCATTTCCTTCTCCAATGCATGAAAGAGAAAAGTGAAAGTGAAGTCGCTCAGTCTGTCCGACTGTTAGCAACCCCATGGACTGCAGCCCACCAGGCTACTCCATCCATTGGATTTTCCAGGCAAGAGTACTGGGGTGGGGTGCCATTAATCCANATATGATTAAATCTATTTTCAAGGAAAAAATAAATAGAGGGAGTGGAAAACCATAGCAAAATGAAAAGACAACCCACAGAATGGGATAAAATATTTTCAAACAAAGCAACTGACAAGAAATTAATCTCCAAAATATAAAAACTGTTGTGCAGCTCAATGGAAAAAGAAAAAAAAACAATTAAAAAATGGGCAGAAGATCTAAAATAGGCAGTTCTACAAAGAAGACATAAAGAAAGAAAAAGTGAAGTCGCTCAGTCATGTCCAACTCTTTGAGATCTCATGGACTGTAGCCTACCAGCCTCCTCCATCCCTGAGATTTTTCAGGCAAGAGTATTGAAATGGGTTGCCATTTCCTTCTCCAGGGAATCCTCCCAACCCAGGGACTGAACCTAGGTCTCCTGCATTGGAGGCAGATGCTTTACTGTCTGAGCCATGGAGGGCCAAAAAGCACATGAAAAGATGCTTAATGTCACTAATTATTAGAAAAATGCAAATCAAAACTACAATGAGGTATCACCTCACACTGGCCATTGGTTATTGTCTAAAAACTCAAGAAACAATAAATGCTGGAGAGGGTGTGGAGAAAAGGGAATTCTCCTACACTGTTGATGGGAATGTAAATTGGTACAACTGTTATAGAGAACATGGCTGAAATTTCTTAAAAAACTGAATACAGAATTAGCATATGATCCAGAAATCCCATTCCTGGCTATATAGCCCTAAAAAACTGTAATTTGAAAAGATACCTGCACCCCCAGTATTCACTGCAGCATTATTTACAATTGCTGAAACATGGAAGCAACCTAAACATCCATCAACAGATAAGTGGATAAAGATGTGGTACATATGTACAATGGAATGTTACTCAGTCACAAAAAAAGAACAAAGCAATGCCATTTGTAGCAACATGGATGACCACTGCTGAGCCAAGTAAGTCAGACAGAGTCACATATCATATGTATAGCTTACATGTAGAATCTACAAAATGGTACAAATGAACTTATTTACAAAACAGAAATAGAAAATGTAGAAAACAAACCTATGGTTACCAGGGGGGGAAATGGCATAGAGGTGGGGAAAAGCTATACTGGGACATTAGAATTGACATATACACACTCAGTTCAGTTCAGCTCAGTTCAGTTGCTCAGTCGTGTCCGACTCTTTGCGACCCCATGAATTCCAGTACGCCAGGCCTCCCTGTCCATCACCAACTCCCGGAGTTCACTCAGATTCACGTCCATCGAGTCCGTGATGCCATCCAGCCATCTCATCCTCTGTCGTCCCCTTCTCCTCCTGCCCGCAATCCCTCCCAGCATCACAGTCTTTTCCAATGAGTCAACTCTTTGCATGAGGTGGCCAAAGTACTAGAGTTTCAGCCTCAACATCATTCCCTCCAAAGAAATCCCAGGGCTGATCTCCTTCAGAATGGACTGGTTGGATCTCCTTGCAGTCCAAGGGACTCTCAAGAGTCTTCTCCAACACCACAGTTTAAAAGCAATATTAAATGGACTTTTCTTTCTGGTGGATCAATGGTAAAGATTCTGTCTGCAATGCAGGAGACGCAGTTTCAACCCCTGGGCTGGGAAGATCCCCTGGAGGAGGAAACAGCAATTCACTCCAGAATTCTTGCCTGGGAAATCTCACAGACAGAGGAGCCTGATGGGCTACGGAATCCCAAAGCAAGGGCACATAAAACAGATCAGAAACATTCCACAATTTGTTTATGATTAAAATAATTTAATGATCTGCTGAAGAAAGTAAATAGCACAAAAAATATGATTGGTTGACCTTGATGGATTTTTTGTCACCTTCTTTCAAATGAAACAATCTGAGTGAGTAGCTATGGCAGGTAAAGCTTATAATCACATATCCTAATGACTTATTCTTATTGTAAGAGATTGAAATTTAGGCTGAAAAACTGATTCAAATAAAAACTCTATCATCTTAAATCTTCTTAAGTACATAATACTTTAGGATTAACATTTTGGACTATTTTCCTTCAATAATTTCTTTGGAGGTAAAGTGGAATTGGAGTAGAAATTGTGAAGTCTTAAGCTCCATTCAAAGAAGTAAACAAAAAACTTATGTACAATAAGCTTTTAAATATATCATAATTTCTTTAATCACTTCCTGATTCAGTCTTCCCACCATATAACATATCACACCTCATAATAAATTTGTAGGCTGCTTTAAATAGAAATTGAAACAAAAAAAATTATGGCTTTTTTTCTACAATACTATCATATAGTCAACATTTATATTTCTTTTGGTAATTTTTACCTTTTGATAGTTATTAACTAGAATCAGTAAATTCTAGATGCATCTGGTTAGCGCTGGCATCCTGGCATACAATATACTGCTTAAATAATACATGCCTTTTTTGAAAGTGAAAGTGAAAATCACTCAGTTGTGTCCAACTCTTTGCAACCTCATGGACTATGCAGTCAATGGAATGCTCCAGGCCAGAATACTGGAGTGGGTACCCTACCCTTCTCCAGGGGATCTTCCCGACCCAGGGATCGAACCAAAGTCTCCTGCATTGCAGGTGGATTCTTTACCAGCTGAACCACCAGGGAAGCCCTTTACTTAACTCCTTTACTTAATATCCAATAATCACATGTACAATAAAAATGGTTCAGTTCAGTTCAGTTCAGTTCAGTAGCTCAGTCGTGTCCGACTCTTTGCGACCCCATGAATCGCAGCACGCGAGGCCACCCTGTCCATTACCAACTCCCGGAGTTCACTCAAATTCACATCCATCGAGTCAGTGATGCCATCCAGCCATCTCATCCTCTGTTTTCCCCTTCTCCTCATGCCCCCAATCCCTCCCAGCATCAGAGTCTTTTCCAGTGAGTCAGCTCTTCTCATGAGGTGGCCAAAGTACTGGAGTTTCAGCTTTAGCATCATTCCCTCCAAAGAAATCCCAGGGTTGATCTCCTTCAGAATGGACTGGTTGGATCTCCTTGCAGTCCAAGGGACTCTCAAGAGTCTTCTCCAACACCACAGTTCAAAAGCATCAATTCTTCAGCGCTCAGCTTTCTTCACAGGCCAACTCTCACATCCATACATGACTACTGGAAAAACCATAGCCTTGACTAGATGGACCTCTGTTGGCAAAGTAATGTCTCGCTTTTCAATATGCTATCTAGGTTGGTCATAACTTTTCTTCCAAGAAGTAAGCGTCTTTTAATTTCATGGCTGCAGTCACCATCTGCAGTAATTTTGGAGCTCAAAAAAATAAAGTCTGACACTGTTTCTACTGTTTACCCATTTATTTCCCATGAAGTGATGGGACCAGATGACATGATCTTCATTTTCTGAATGTTGAGCTTTAAGCCAACTTTTTCACTCTTCACTTTCACTTTCATCAAGAGGCTTTTTAGTTCCTCTTCACTTTCTGCCATAAGGGTGGTGTCATCTGCATATCTGAGGTTATTGATATTTCTCCTGGCAATGGTCAGGCCATGTAAATTATATTTTACAAATAGAGCAAAAAATAAAATGCACTTTGAAAGGGAATAACTTCTCATCCTATTTCATGATGTCTAGTTCAAAGAGAAGCTACAGCTTACCTTTTCATTCCTTAAACCAGAACAGAATGCCCACTGGGCTAGATGACACTTCCATGAGTACGTGCATTGTGAGAAGTATTCTAATTAGCAGGACAAATTAGAGTGGAAAACAACTAACCTAGGTAGCTTTAAAATTCTCCAATTCATAATCTCAACTACTCCTCTTTGACTAACTTCCCTGGTGGCTCAGAGGTTAAAGTGTCTGCCTGCAATGCAGAAGACCTGGGTTCGATCCCTGGGTTGGGAAGATCCCCTGGAGAAGGAAATGGCAACCCACTCCAATATTCTTGCCTGGAGAATCCCATGGACAGAGGACCCTGGGGGGCTGCAGTCCACGGGGTCGCAAAGAGTCGGACACGACTTCACTTTCAAGGAAGAAGTTAAGGTTTTCAAAGCAACAGAAAGATTAAAAATAATATTTTTTGTAATCTGTATCAGAATGCATACAGCAACTGTAAACTACAGGCAAGAAAACTTTCTCTAATGGAATTAATGACATTGCTGATTAGATTTCAGAATATTAGTTGCTCTGGGAATGAAATCCGTTAGTGCATAGTGTTTAAAGCGTTGAGATGCTGGAATTCGAAATAAATTCAAAGTTTATTCTTGAGTCACAGATCTCTTTAACTAGCTCCAACTTTCTGTATTATAATTGATCATTGAAATTTATTCTATTTTTGTAGAAAAAACTCTAGTTTTCATGAATGGTTAGGCACAGAATTAACTATGGGCCTTTAAGAATCAATAATGTGCCTGCCTATCTTCAATCAGGTGAGTACTTGATCAGTGAAGAAAGCTGTTATGCTCCCAGGGGTAAGTACAATAGAGACAAACTGCAGCACTAATTGGAATAGTCATTATTTAACTTATCTGGAAGAATGTATTCTTTTTTTCATTTTATAGGCATTTTTGTAAGATAGCCTAGACTTTTTCTCCTTAATCACCCACAAGCTAAATAAATCACTAAGTCCAATACATTTTACCTTCTATAATGTCTCAGAACTATGCATCTTTCTCCACACCCACAGTTGTAACCTCCAGGCCAGTGCTATCTATTAGCTGAACTATTGCAACCATCTTTTAACTACTTTTCTTGGCTGCCAGTTTCTCATGCTTCAGTGTATTTCTGCACTTCTCTCCAAGTCTAATTTGATTATGTGACTTCTCTGATTAAAATTCTCTTTTATCTCTACAGTAGTCTGGATCAAACCCAAACCTCTTTACATGTCATACAGGGCTGTACATTATCTGGCCTCTGTCTTCCAACCTCATCTCCCTCTCAAATGAAAACCCACTTTAAACCAGAAGAACAGAGGTCTAAGTCAATCAAAAGACTTACATTTCTCTGAGTATCTCTTTCATGGTAACTCTTCTTTCATGATGTTCTATCTGTTCAGAATGTTCTCACACACATCGAAATATTCTCAATCACCCTTCCTTGAATCATCTCAGACAGAGACCAGTTCTTGTAGGAAAACTCTCTAGATGTCAGCAGACAGAATAGCTATTGAGAATATATCTTATTATTGCCAGGAACTTCAGACATATTAATAAATTAGTAGTTACAATAACCCTAGGAAGGTGGGTTTATTATTATTTTCATTTTTTAGATGAGAAAGCTGAAATTCAGGGAGATTAAGAATTGTGCTCCACATCACATGGGTAGTAAGCGATAGTGCTCAGATATGAATTCTGGCAGTGTGAACCCAAAACATTCACAATCATTACTGCCACTCCATAACCCTTAGTGCTGCTTATCACAACACATAGAAGAATCTTGAAGCACTACAGTTTATGATTCTAGCCCCTGTTAGACTCTCAATCCTTCAGGTCAAGGACAGTATCTGTGGTATCCTCAGCACCCAGTGTGGTCCCTGGACCAGCTTGAACAAGTGGGAAAAAAAGAAATTGGTTCCTGAATTATTCAACTTTTATTTTCCTTTCTTTTTGTTTATTAATTGTCCTATGAGTGTGGCCACCTAAAAGACAAGCTAAAGAATGCAGTAAATATGAGCCTTAAATCATATTTAGTGTGAGGAAAAATGAAAATTCATTTAAATGAAGTAACTGTATGTATTCTTGGAAGTCTCACTTTTTTTTGTCACAAATGAATGTTTAAATATATTGACACTTTCCCTCTGCCTTATTCCAGCTTACCATTATCTTCCAGAAAGCAAATTATACATTTGTCTGAATCTTTGATGTTTAGGACTGCCACCCAGGGCACACTTCTAGGTGACCTGGTTCTAGTGGTCAGCACGGCTTTTGCTCGCAGCTCTTCAAGACTGCATTTTTGCATACTTTTAAAGGTCCGTCTACTCAAGGCTATGGTTTTTCCAGTGGTCATGTATGGATGTGAGAGTTGGTCTGTGAAGAAAGCTGAGCGCCGAAGAATTGATGCTTTTGAACTGTAGCGTTGGAGAAGACACTTGAGAGTCCCTTGGACTGCAAGGAGATCCAACCAGTCCATCCTAAAGGAGATCAGTCCTGGGTGTTCATTGGAAGGACCGATGCTAAAGCTGAAACTCCAATACTTTGGCCACCTCATGCAAAGAGTTGACTCTTTGGAAAAGACTCTGATGCTGGGAGGGATTGGGGCAGGAGGAGAAGGGGACGGCAGAGGATGAGATGGCTGGATGGCATCACCAACTCGATGGACATGAGTCTGAGTGAACTCCGGGAGTTGGTGATGGATAGGGAGGCCTGGCGTGCTGTGATTCATGGAGTCTCAAAGAGTCGGGCATGACTGAAAGACTGAACTGAACTGAACCAACAGGCTGCTGCCTTAGGACCCAGCTTCCAGCCAACCTGAATCTAGATGCTGAATTCTTTTCCTTTGGGACATTGATAGGTCTTAGGACATCCTAAACTACTGAGAGCTATTGACAATATAATGCAAAGTTGCTTCAGTTGTGTCTGACTCTTTGCAACTCTATGGACTATATCCTGCCAGGCTCTTCTGTCCATGGGATTTCCCAAGCAAATACTGGGGTTGGTTGCCATTTCCTCCTCCAGGAATTCTTTCTCACTTGGGATCGAACTCATCTCTTGTGTCTCCTGTATTGGCAGGCAGGTTCTTTACCACCAGAGCCTGAAGCATATAATAGGTTTCTAAATAATATGCCTGAGGATTTAGTAGGTTTCTTAAATTAGCATAGGTATTTTAGAGACAACCAAGAAGAACCATAGGGGCAAGGCTGAACGAAAAGTTTTACCTCCTACACAAGACCTCTCCTTCAAGACAGGGTGGCTAAGCCTGCCAGGCTTCTCTGTCCTTGGAGGTTCTCCAGGCAAGAATACTAGGATGGGCTGCCATGCCCTCCTCCAAGGGATCTTCCCAACCCAGGGCTTGAACCCAGGTCTCTCACATTACAAGGGGATTCTTTACCATCTGAGTCACCAGGGAAGTCCATTATACAGAAATCAATATAGAAAATCAAGCAAAATAAAGAAACAGAGTTCTATGATCCAAATGAAAGATAAAGATGTATGACTTTAGACAAGTAAACTGAATCTCACTTTCCTTTCATTAACCACGACTAATTACTAAATTACCTGTCAGAAGGAAGACTACTGATTTAATGACTTCTCTTGGTCTCATCTAGCTATAAAACCTATTATATAAATTTTAATCTTCTTCCAATCAAAACCGAGCCAAAGAAGATTTTGTGGAGAATTCATGTGTCAGTCTATATGTTCAATAAATATTCATTAATCACTTACCATGTGCCATGCACTAAGCACAGGTAATAAACTATAAACAGACAACTTTCCTGCCTCAGTGAGCAAATACTGAGCTTAGCTGAGACAGGAAATCATCAGATCCCACAGGGACTTTGGGCCTTACAGAGTTTGGATTTTATTCTAAATGCAATTGGAAATCCTGTAGGAATTATAAGCAAGAAAAATATCTGACTTATTTAAAAATCTATTTGTAGCAGATATGGATATAAAACAGTTATTACTATTGATGAGGAATTATGAGACAGCTAACTTGCTGAAGTGACATAGGAAGTATTTATACTCCTTAATCCTTCATGTCTATTCCTGTTAATACTACTTGTTTTATATTTTTCAAATAACTCCTATTCAACCCCTCTACTGCTGGTTTGACCCAAGGTCTCATAATATGTCTCATTAACTTTTTAAATAGCATCCAAACTTGTTTTATCTCAGGGGGAATTTTTATCATACCACATCTCTCCTTAAAACCCTTGAATGTATCTCTAAAATCTATAAACCCAGGTTTGCCATAAATCCAGGTTTGCCCATTTTCAGTTTGTAACTTTTACCCCAAGGTAATTATTAATAGCACCAAATCTCACTTTCAAGTTTTTCTTAGTTTCAGTGAGCAACTCTAATACATTTAAAATCACATTCTGCAGCAAGTCATATGTATCCCTCTGAAACCAACATTCTTTCCCCCTTGATTGCTTCCACTCTTCACCCTATATTCTCCTGGAACGTTTAGAAAATGCAGGAGAAAAATCATCATGTGCTCTGCCTTCAGTATCTTTGTACATGGTCTGTATACCTCAGCCACTTCTCCCTACAGCCAGCTTCTGTATGATCTTCAAATTTTAGAATGGGTTCTGTATCCTGACCCCAGATTAGGTTATCTACTTCTCCTAGTAATACCATAGCTCTTTGTATTCTCAATAACTACAAAAAACAAAACAAACAAACAAACAAACAAAAAAACAGAAAAACAAGAAATATTTGTTAAAAGAAGCAAAGAAGGGAGGAAGGCAGGAGAACAGGCAGGTAGGCAAGAAGAAATGAAAGAAGGAAGAAAAGATTAATGCATACATCAGAGGTATTTAATAAATTTGGGTTATCATTAACATATAGGCTTTCCTATAACTTAATTAACCATGTGAATTATAAAAAAATATTTGTCAAACTTTAGTCTATGTATTTGATAACTGATATTGTGTCTTATTCTTCAGTTCAGTTCAGTTCAGTCACTCAGTCGTGTCCGACTCTGCAGTCCTATGAATTACAGCATGCCAGGCCTCCCTGTCCATTGCCAACTCCCGGAGTTCACTCAAACTCATGTTCATCAAGTCGATGATACCATCCAGCCATCTCATCCTTTGTCATCCCCTTCTCCTCCTGCCCCCAATCCCTCCCAGCATCAGGATCTTTTCCAATGAGTCAACTCTTCGCATGAGGTGGCCAGTGTATTGGAGTTTCAGCCTCAGCATCAGTCCTTCCAANTGCTTTTGAACTGCGGTGTTGGAGAAGACTCTTGAGAGTCCCTTGGACTGCAAGGAGATCCAACCAGGCCATTCTGAAGGAGATCAACCCTGGGATTTCTTTGGAAGGAATGATGCTAAAGCTGAAACTCCAGTACTTTGGCCACCTCATGCAAAGAGTTGACTCATTGGAAAAGACTGATGCTGGGAGGGATTGGGGGCAGGAGGAGAAGGGGACGACCGAGGATGAGATGGCTGGATGGCATCACGGACTCCATGGACGTGAGTCTGAGTGAACTCCGGGAGATGGTGATGAACAGGGAGGCCTGGCATGTTGCAATTCATGGGGTCGGAAAGAGTCGGACACAACTGAGTGACTGAACTGAACTGACTGAACTATGAGAAAAGGTAGTTTTGCAACTTGGAGCAAGGCATTGGATGGCTCAGGTTAAGTTGTTACTCTTCCTCAGAAACTGGGAGATAGAAGATGATAATAAACATAATCATCTTGATGATTATATTTCAAAGAGAGATTTTTTTCAGGTCCTTGAAAAAGACGTTCCTAGACCATAAAGCTGGAAAAAGGTTTATTTAGTTTTAAAAGATTTACATGTATCTCAGAAAGACAGAGAAAGAAGTTAATTACAAACTTTCTAAAGTAAACATTGCATATTAAAACATCACTCTGCAAATTTTATATATATATGTGTGTGTATATACATATATATATTTATATATATAATTCTTATGAAAAAATTAAACAACACACTTGGGGGAAAAAAGGAGACTTTTGTTTGGAGGGGATTTGGGAGAAAAACACCAAACATTTCTAATTTAAATATGATTAAATCTATTTTCAAGGAAAAAATAAATAGAGGGAGTGGAAAACCATAGCAAAATGAAAAGACAACCCACAGAATGGGATAAAATATTTTCAAACAAAGCAACTGACAAGAAATTAATCTCCAAAATATAAAAACTGTTGTGCAGCTCAATGGAAAAAGAAAAAAAAAAACAATTAAAAAATGGGCAGAAGATCTAAAATAGGCAGTTCTACAAAGAAGACATAAAGAAAGAAAAAGTGAAGTCGCTCAGTCATGTCCAACTCTTTGAGATCTCATGGACTGTAGCCTACCAGCCTCCTCCATCCAAGAGATTTTTCAGGCAAGAGTATTGAAATGGGTTGCCATTTCCTTCTCCAGGGAATCCTCCCAACCCAGGGACTGAACCTAGGTCTCCTGCATTGGAGGCAGATGCTTTACTGTCTGAGCCATGGAGGGCCAAAAAGCACATGAAAAGATGCTTAATGTCACTAATTATTAGAAAAATGCAAATCAAAACTACAATGAGGTATCACCTCACACTGGCCATTGGTTATTGTCTAAAAACTCAAGAAACAATAAATGCTGGAGAGGGTGTGGAGAAAAGGGAATTCTCCTACACTGTTGATGGGAATGTAAATTGGTACAACTGTTATAGAGAACATGGCTGAAATTTCTTAAAAAACTGAATACAGAATTAGCATATGATCCAGAAATCCTATTCCTGGCTATATAGCCCTAAAAAACTGTAATTTGAAAAGATACCTGCACCCCCAGTATTCACTGCAGCATTATTTACAATTGCTGAAACATGGAAGCAACCTAAACATCCATCAACAGATAAGTGGATAAAGATGTGGTACATATGTACAATGGAATGTTACTCAGTCACAAAAAAAGAACAAAGCAATGCCATTTGTAGCAACATGGATGACCACTGCTGAGCCAAGTAAGTCAGACAGAGTCACATATCATATGTATAGCTTACATGTAGAATCTACAAAATGGTACAAATGAACTTATTTACAAAACAGAAATAGAAAATGTAGAAAACAAACCTATGGTTACCAGGGGGGGAAATGGCATAGAGGTGGGGAAAAGCTATACTGGGACATTAGAATTGACATATACACACTCAGTTCAGTTCAGCTCAGTTCAGTTGCTCAGTCGTGTCCGACTCTTTGCGACCCCATGAATTCCAGTACGCCAGGCCTCCCTGTCCATCACCAACTCCCGGAGTTCACTCAGATTCACGTCCATCGAGTCCGTGATGCCATCCAGCCATCTCATCCTCTGTCGTCCCCTTCTCCTCCTGCCCGCAATCCCTCCCAGCATCACAGTCTTTTCCAATGAGTCAACTCTTTGCATGAGGTGGCCAAAGTACTAGAGTTTCAGCCTCAACATCATTCCCTCCAAAGAAATCCCAGGGCTGATCTCCTTCAGAATGGACTGGTTGGATCTCCTTGCAGTCCAACGGACTCTCAAGAGTCTTCTCCAACACCACAGTTTAAAAGCAATATTAAATGGACTTTTCTTTCTGGTGGATCAATGGTAAAGATTCTGTCTGCAATGCAGGAGACGCAGTTTCAACCCCTGGGCTGGGAAGATCCCCTGGAGGAGGAAACAGCAATTCACTCCAGAATTCTTGCCTGGGAAATCTCACAGACAGAGGAGCC
>SJYX01023762.1:186139-220954 GCA_006410675.1 Oreotragus oreotragus
AGTAAGCGTCTTTTAATTTCATGGCTGCAGTCACCATCTGCAGTAATTTTGGAGCTCAAAAAAATAAAGTCTGACACTGTTTCTACTGTTTACCCATTTATTTCCCATGAAGTGATGGGACCAGATGACATGATCTTCATTTTCTGAATGTTGAGCTTTAAGCCAACTTTTTCACTCTTCACTTTCACTTTCATCAAGAGGCTTTTTAGTTCCTCTTCACTTTCTGCCATAAGGGTGGTGTCATCTGCATATCTGAGGTTATTGATATTTCTCCTGGCAATGGTCAGGCCATGTAAATTATATTTTACAAATAGAGCAAAAAATAAAATGCACTTTGAAAGGGAATAACTTCTCATCCTATTTCATGATGTCTAGTTCAAAGAGAAGCTACAGCTTACCTTTTCATTCCTTAAACCAGAACAGAATGCCCACTGGGCTAGATGACACTTCCATGAGTACGTGCATTGTGAGAAGTATTCTAATTAGCAGGACAAATTAGAGTGGAAAACAACTAACCTAGGTAGCTTTAAAATTCTCCAATTCATAATCTCAACTACTCCTCTTTGACTAACTTCCCTGGTGGCTCAGAGGTTAAAGTGTCTGCCTGCAATGCAGAAGACCTGGGTTCGATCCCTGGGTTGGGAAGATCCCCTGGAGAAGGAAATGGCAACCCACTCCAATATTCTTGCCTGGAAAATCCCATGGACAGAGGACCCTGGGGGGCTGCAGTCCACGGGGTCGCAAAGAGTCGGACACGACTTCACTTTCAAGGAAGAAGTTAAGGTTTTCAAAGCAACAGAAAGATTAAAAATAATATTTTTTGTAATCTGTATCAGAATGCATACAGCAACTGTAAACTACAGGCAAGAAAACTTTCTCTAATGGAATTAATGACATTGCTGATTAGATTTCAGAATATTAGTTGCTCTGGGAATGAAATCCGTTAGTGCATAGTGTTTAAAGCGTTGAGATGCTGGAATTCGAAATAAATTCAAAGTTTATTCTTGAGTCACAGATCTCTTTAACTAGCTCCAACTTTCTGTATTATAATTGATCATTGAAATTTATTCTATTTTTGTAGAAAAAACTCTAGTTTTCATGAATGGTTAGGCACAGAATTAACTATGGGCCTTTAAGAATCAATAATGTGCCTGCCTATCTTCAATCAGGTGAGTACTTGATCAGTGAAGAAAGCTGTTATGCTCCCAGGGGTAAGTACAATAGAGACAAACTGCAGCACTAATTGGAATAGTCATTATTTAACTTATCTGGAAGAATGTATTCTTTTTTTCATTTTATAGGCATTTTTGTAAGATAGCCTAGACTTTTTCTCCTTAATCACCCACAAGCTAAATAAATCACTAAGTCCAATACATTTTACCTTCTATAATGTCTCAGAACTATGCATCTTTCTCCACACCCACAGTTGTAACCTCCAGGCCAGTGCTATCTATTAGCTGAACTATTGCAACCATCTTTTAACTACTTTTCTTGGCTGCCAGTTTCTCATGCTTCAGTGTATTTCTGCACTTCTCTCCAAGTCTAATTTGATTATGTGACTTCTCTGATTAAAATTCTCTTTTATCTCTACAGTAGTCTGGATCAAACCCAAACCTCTTTACATGTCATACAGGGCTGTACATTATCTGGCCTCTGTCTTCCAACCTCATCTCCCTCTCAAATGAAAACCCACTTTAAACCAGAAGAACAGAGGTCTAAGTCAATCAAAAGACTTACATTTCTCTGAGTATCTCTTTCATGGTAACTCTTCTTTCATGATGTTCTATCTGTTCAGAATGTTCTCACACACATCGAAATATTCTCAATCACCCTTCCTTGAATCATCTCAGACAGAGACCAGTTCTTGTAGGAAAACTCTCTAGATGTCAGCAGACAGAATAGCTATTGAGAATATATCTTATTATTGCCAGGAACTTCAGACATATTAATAAATTAGTAGTTACAATAACCCTAGGAAGGTGGGTTTATTATTATTTTCATTTTTTAGATGAGAAAGCTGAAATTCAGGGAGATTAAGAATTGTGCTCCACATCACATGGGTAGTAAGCGATAGTGCTCAGATATGAATTCTGGCAGTGTGAACCCAAAACATTCACAATCATTACTGCCACTCCATAACCCTTAGTGCTGCTTATCACAACACATAGAAGAATCTTGAAGCACTACAGTTTATGATTCTAGCCCCTGTTAGACTCTCAATCCTTCAGGTCAAGGACAGTATCTGTGGTATCCTCAGCACCCAGTGTGGTCCCTGGACCAGCTTGAACAAGTGGGAAAAAAAGAAATTGGTTCCTGAATTATTCAACTTTTATTTTCCTTTCTTTTTGTTTATTAATTGTCCTATGAGTGTGGCCACTTAAAAGACAAGCTAAAGAATGCAGTAAATATGAGCCTTAAATCATATTTAGTGTGAGGAAAAATGAAAATTCATTTAAATGAAGTAACTGTATGTATTCTTGGAAGTCTCACTTTTTTTTGTCACAAATGAATATTTAAATATATTGACACTTTCCCTCTGCCTTATTCCAGCTTACCATTATCTTCCAGAAAGCAAATTATACATTTGTCTGAATCTTTGATGTTTAGGACTGCCACCCAGGGCACACTTCTAGGTGACCTGGTTCTAGTGGTCAGCACGGCTTTTGCTCGCAGCTCTTCAAGACTGCATTTTTGCATACTTTTAAAGGTCCGTCTACTCAAGGCTATGGTTTTTCCAGTGGTCATGTATGGATGTGAGAGTTGGTCTGTGAAGAAAGCTGAGCGCCGAAGAATTGATGCTTTTGAACTGTAGCGTTGGAGAAGACACTTGAGAGTCCCTTGGACTGCAAGGAGATCCAACCAGTCCATCCTAAAGGAGATCAGTCCTGGGTGTTCATTGGAAGGACCGATGCTAAAGCTGAAACTCCAATACTTTGGCCACCTCATGCAAAGAGTTGACTCTTTGGAAAAGACTCTGATGCTGGGAGGGATTGGGGCAGGAGGAGAAGGGGACGGCAGAGGATGAGATGGCTGGATGGCATCACCAACTCGATGGACATGAGTCTGAGTGAACTCCGGGAGTTGGTGATGGATAGGGAGGCCTGGCGTGCTGTGATTCATGGAGTCTCAAAGAGTCGGGCATGACTGAAAGACTGAACTGAACTGAACCAACAGGCTGCTGCCTTAGGACCCAGCTTCCAGCCAACCTGAATCTAGATGCTGAATTCTTTTCCTTTGGGACATTGATAGGTCTTAGGACATCCTAAACTACTGAGAGCTATTGACAATATAATGCAAAGTTGCTTCAGTTGTGTCTGACTCTTTGCAACTCTATGGACTATATCCTGCCAGGCTCTTCTGTCCATGGGATTTCCCAAGCAAATACTGGGGTTGGTTGCCATTTCCTCCTCCAGGAATTCTTTCTCACTTGGGATCGAACTCATCTCTTGTGTCTCCTGTATTGGCAGGCAGGTTCTTTACCACCAGAGCCTGAAGCATATAATAGGTTTCTAAATAATATGCCTGAGGATTTAGTAGGTTTCTTAAATTAGCATAGGTATTTTAGAGACAACCAAGAAGAACCATAGGGGCAAGGCTGAACGAAAAGTTTTACCTCCTACACAAGACCTCTCCTTCAAGACAGGGTGGCTAAGCCTGCCAGGCTTCTCTGTCCTTGGAGGTTCTCCAGGCAAGAATACTGGGATGGGCTGCCATGCCCTCCTCCAAGGGATCTTCCCAACCCAGGGCTTGAACCCAGGTCTCTCACATTACAAGGGGATTCTTTACCATCTGAGTCACCAGGGAAGTCCATTATACAGAAATCAATATAGAAAATCAAGCAAAATAAAGAAACAGAGTTCTATGATCCAAATGAAAGATAAAGATGTATGACTTTAGACAAGTAAACTGAATCTCACTTTCCTTTCATTAACCACGACTAATTACTAAATTACCTGTCAGAAGGAAGACTACTGATTTAATGACTTCTCTTGGTCTCATCTAGCTATAAAACCTATTATATAAATTTTAATCTTCTTCCAATCAAAACCGAGCCAAAGAAGATTTTGTGGAGAATTCATGTGTCAGTCTATATGTTCAATAAATATTCATTAATCACTTACCATGTGCCATGCACTAAGCACAGGTAATAAACTATAAACAGACAACTTTCCTGCCTCAGTGAGCAAATACTGAGCTTAGCTGAGACAGGAAATCATCAGATCCCACAGGGACTTTGGGCCTTACAGAGTTTGGATTTTATTCTAAATGCAATTGGAAATCCTGTAGGAATTATAAGCAAGAAAAATATCTGACTTATTTAAAAATCTATTTGTAGCAGATATGGATATAAAACAGTTATTACTATTGATGAGGAATTATGAGACAGCTAACTTGCTGAAGTGACATAGGAAGTATTTATACTCCTTAATCCTTCATGTCTATTCCTGTTAATACTACTTGTTTTATATTTTTCAAATAACTCCTATTCAACCCCTCTACTGCTGGTTTGACCCAAGGTCTCATAATATGTCTCATTAACTTTTTAAATAGCATCCAAACTTGTTTTATCTCAGGGGGAATTTTTATCATACCACATCTCTCCTTAAAACCCTTGAATGTATCTCTAAAATCTATAAACCCAGGTTTGCCATAAATCCAGGTTTGCCCATTTTCAGTTTGTAACTTTTACCCCAAGGTAATTATTAATAGCACCAAATCTCACTTTCAAGTTTTTCTTAGTTTCAGTGAGCAACTCTAATACATTTAAAATCACATTCTGCAGCAAGTCATATGTATCCCTCTGAAACCAACATTCTTTCCCCCTTGATTGCTTCCACTCTTCACCCTATATTCTCCTGGAACGTTTAGAAAATGCAGGAGAAAAATCATCATGTGCTCTGCCTTCAGTATCTTTGTACATGGTCTGTATACCTCAGCCACTTCTCCCTACAGCCAGCTTCTGTATGATCTTCAAATTTTAGAATGGGTTCTGTATCCTGACCCCAGATTAGGTTATCTACTTCTCCTAGTAATACCATAGCTCTTTGTATTCTCAATAACTACAAAAAACAAAACAAACAAACAAACAAACAAAAAAACAGAAAAACAAGAAATATTTGTTAAAAGAAGCAAAGAAGGGAGGAAGGCAGGAGAACAGGCAGGTAGGCAAGAAGAAATGAAAGAAGGAAGAAAAGATTAATGCATACATCAGAGGTATTTAATAAATTTGGGTTATCATTAACATATAGGCTTTCCTATAACTTAATTAACCATGTGAATTATAAAAAAATATTTGTCAAACTTTAGTCTATGTATTTGATAACTGATATTGTGTCTTATTCTTCAGTTCAGTTCAGTTCAGTCACTCAGTCGTGTCCGACTCTGCAGTCCTATGAATTACAGCATGCCAGGCCTCCCTGTCCATTGCCAACTCCCGGAGTTCACTCAAACTCATGTTCATCAAGTCGATGATACCATCCAGCCATCTCATCCTTTGTCATCCCCTTCTCCTCCTGCCCCCAATCCCTCCCAGCATCAGGATCTTTTCCAATGAGTCAACTCTTCGCATGAGGTGGCCAGTGTATTGGAGTTTCAGCCTCAGCATCAGTCCTTCCAATGAACACCCAGGACTGGTCTCCTTTAGGATGGACTGGTTGGAGTCTACTCCAGCACCACAGTTCAAAAGTATCAATTCTTCGATGCTCAGCTTTCTTAAGCACCCATAATATAATTTATGGGATTGAAAACAAAGGTATACTTGGGCTACAGATATGGATTATTTTGTAAATTTTTTCTGATGAATTAAAACTGACTATAAGCTTCAGTTTCTCAATTTGCATTATCATAGACATTTCACTCATGTACTTTTAGTCAAATCTCTTTTTCCAGAGAATGGTTGAAATTTTTTTTTTTGTATTTATTTATTTTTTTACACGAACTCCCAAAAGAGTGGTTGAATTTAATTCATAGGTTTGTGCATTCTAGTTAAAGTGTAGTTATTTGATATTAGAGAAGAGATACTGATGGTATTATGTCCAACAGTAGCTGAAATGAAAAATAATTAAAGTCAGGTTAAAGTTTTCTAAAAATCTGTGATGATGATTTTTCATTTGCCTTATACCTCTCCAAGATTTGTGTTCTGCCCTTCGCTCGCCTCACTCTCCTTAGGATGCTGACAAACATGGACTGCATCTAGCAGACTCCCCCGCCAAAGGTCATCCCGTTGAGTTGGACACCAGCAGCAGAGGCAGGCATTCTGAAGGCAAGAAGTTGGAGACTGCCGTGTATTTCTTCACTGCTCCTCTTCTTAGTCTAATCCAGTATATATAACTTTTTCATTAAAGTTTCTTCATCAGGAATACTTAGGATGAATTCAGTTTTCCTGCTAGGACCCTGATTGAAACTGACACATTATCTTAATTTGTGCTAATAATCAAAACTTCATTATCAAAATTTATGAAATCTCTAACATAGAAAGTATATTTAGGTATAATTATATCTGGCAGGAAATAATAAAACATTTGGTTTAAAAGCCTTAAATTATTCAGGGTTTTAATCAGGTTTTAAATTTTTACATAATAAGGAGTCTGGAGCTACATGGCTACTAGTATTAGTTTTAGAGTCCACAATGTACATTTTGACATATACTTGACTTAGTCTTTATTTCAGGATCACATGATGACTGCTCTGCATTCAATCTGTGCATCCATCTGTCACATCTGCATTCAATTAAAAAAAAAGAGAGAAGAAGAAAGGCAATAGCAGCTATGTCCTTCTTAGTAGAAACTTGGTTTCCTTGAGGCTGCTCTGTTTATACAGTTTTTTATGGGCTGAATTATGTCCCTCAGAATTGATATTTTGAAGCCTTAACCCCTCAGTATCTCATGATGTGACTACATTTGAAAACAGGATGATTAAAAAAGTAATAATGGTTAAATGAAGTCAGAGTGATTGGCCCTACTTCAATCTGACTTGTGTCCTTATAAGAAGGGAAAACTAGGACACACAAAAGAGATATCAGGGGTATGTCTGCACAGAGGAAAGACCATGTGAAGACACAGTAATGTTTCTTTCACTTCTCCTTTTCAAAACTGTAACAGAATGTCCTGGCAGGATTTTTTTAAAAGGAAATTCAAAGTATACGATTTGGGTTTTAAGAATAAAACTGGTTATTCTGGAGCTGGTGTTGATTTTGGCAAATGGCATATCTATGTAGAAAATCTCAAAGAATCAGTAACAACAAAAATTCTATAAGCATTTATAACCAGGTTAAAAATACAAAGTTAATACACAGATGTCCATTGTTTTCCTTTATGCCAATCATGGAAAATTGGAATTTGAAATTAAAAGCACAACACAATGG
The DNA here is from genome assembly GCA_006410675.1 of Oreotragus oreotragus. Taxonomy (NCBI): domain Eukaryota; kingdom Metazoa; phylum Chordata; class Mammalia; order Artiodactyla; family Bovidae; genus Oreotragus; species Oreotragus oreotragus. The sequence continues at coordinate 193,503 of SJYX01023762.1, forward strand.
CCAAAATCCAGAACACTGGTTATATCGAATGCTAGAGAGGATGTAGAGCAATAGGAGCTCTTACTCATTGTTAGTGGAAATGAAAAATAGTCACTTTAGAAGACAGATCGGCAGTTTCTTACAAAACTGAACATTACTTTTACATTTGATCCCACAATCATGTTCCCTGATCTTTAAGAGAAGTTGAACACCTATATCTAAATAAAACCCTCCTGCATACAGATGTTTATATAAGCTTATTCATAATTGTTAAAACTTGGAAGCAACCAGATGTCCTTCAGTAGTTAAATAAACTGTGGTACATTCAGACAATAAAATATTATTCAGCACTAAAAAGAAATGAACTATGAAAAGACATGGAGGAAACTTAAATGCATATTACTAAGTGAAAGAAGCCAAACTGGAAAGGCTACATACAGTATGATTCCTACTATATGACATTATGGAAAAGGCAAAACTGGAGGCAAGAAAAGACCAGTGGTTGCTAGGAGACAAATAGGCCGAGCACAGAGAAGTTCTAGGGCAGGGGAACTACTCTATATGATATTAGTAGTATAAGGGGGAGGGGTATGCTGCTGTTGCTGCTTTTTATTTGCTGAATTGTGTCTGACTGTTTGCGACCCCAAGTACTGTAGCCTGCCAGGCTCCTCTGTCCACGGGATTTCCCAGGCCAGAATACTGCAGTGTATTGCCATTTCCTCCTCCAGGGGATCTTCCTGATCCAGAGATTGAACCCATGTTGCCTGCTTGCCAGGCCAACTCTTTAACACTGAGCCACCTGGGAAAGCATAATGGAATATACATATCACTATGTATGTGTCTAAACCTACAGAGGAACCATACCAAGAGTGAATCCCAGGATAAACTATGGACTCTGGGTGATAATGATGTGGCAATGTAGCGTCTTCAGTGTAACACATATACTCTGGTGGGACATGTTGATATTGAAGGAGGGGGTATATATTTGAGGGCAGGAGGTATATGGGAAATCTCTGTATCCTCCACTCGATTTTGCTGAGAATCTTGAAACGCTCTGAAAAATTAAATCTATTATATACTACCATTTATAATGGCATGAAGAGGAAGTATTTAGAGCAAATTTAATAAAACATGTTCAGGATCTGTATGTGAAAGACCACTAGAAAGTGATTCTGAAGAAGAACAAAATGGAAAGACTGACATTACATGACTTCAAGACTGCCTACAAAGCTACAATAATCAAGATAATATGATTTTGGGAAAACAATACACCATTAGAACAGAACAGAGAGCCAGAAGTAGACCCACACAAACATAGCCAACTGAATTTTTTGACAAAGGATAAAAGATAATTCAATGGAAAAAGGATAGTGTTTTCAACAACTTATGCTGGAACAAATGGACATTCATATGTAAAAATAAATGAATGTAAATACCATTGTGAATTCTGGTGAGGCTAGAAAAAAATAGTAGGCAGTGGTGAGCTCTTTTAATGCAGCACACAAATATTTGGGCTTCTCAAGTGGCTCAGTGGTAAGTATATGCCTGCCAATGCAGGAGAACCAGGATACACAGGAGATGTGGGTTTGATCCCTGGGTCACAAAGATCCCCTAGAGTAGGATACAGCAACCCACTCTATTGGGTGGGTTTGGAAAATTCCATGTGAATTGGAAAATTCCATGGACAGAGGAGTCTGACGATCTATAGTCCAGGAAGTTGCAAAGAGCCAGACACGACTGTTCAACTAAGCACACACACAAATATTAGCCTTTTGTATGAATGTAGTAGTAGTAGTTTAGTCGCTAAGTCGTGTCCGACTCTTGCAACCCCATGGACTGTAGCCTGCCGGGCTCCTCTGTCCATGAATGTAGTTCCTGTTTATTCCATCAATTACAGAATAAAGCAGTTCCAGTCCTTGAAAAAATGACATGACATAATAGAATGAACTAGGGCTTTGTGATATCTAAATTATGTCACTTATTAAATCTTTCATACTGGAAATATTACTTAATATCCCTTAATATCCCTCATCTATAAAACGGAAATAAAGATATTGCCTTCCCTTCCTGACATGGTTATAGAGTTATTATTAAATAATGCATGTGAAACAATAACCATAACATAAGCACCTATTTGTATTAAATGAAGCTAAGGAAATAGTGATGCAAATTTAAAACCAGATAGGCTTAGAAAATATTATCAGTGATATGGCCAATGTATCACTAAGGACTTCCTACAGAAAATAGCATTTGAGAAATATTTATTGGTGTACTAGACTAGTATGTCAAGTTTTGCTTCGCCTTATGAAACAATATTCTTTGAAAATATATTCAGTAGTTTTGATGTATGATTAGATTATAATCCATAAATCTTCAGTGCCTCCTTGGAAACAGGGTACTTTTCATGCTGCTTGACATTGGATCTGACTTAGTTTGGGCAATAGAATATTAGTGAACATGACAGAACCAAAGGCTTGGAAGGTACCTGCAATATTGGTCCTGTCATTTTGATCCCCATGTCTCCCTGAGAACATGATCTGGCTAGCCCACTGATCCAGGAAATTTGAGAGACACCAGAGCAGACTCTCATACCTGCAGCTTGAAGCAGAATACTTATCACTACCACCTAGATCAGCAAGTACCCAGCTAACCCACAGATCTCAACCTAGCTGAGATCTACAGAATTATTCAAGTTGCCCTGGAGATGCATGATAAATAAATGGTGTGGACCACGCAGAAGTTGTGGGTGGTTACCTCTCATTGTTGTAGCAATTTGCTTCCTAATATATCACATATCTCATTTTACTTATTTACCTTCTAGAAAGCTCAGAGACAGATTAAAACTCAGTTGTATCTTTGAATAGTCTGAATATTTGGATAATTGGAAAGGGTTTAACATTTTATATGCATTTCCACTTATTTGGACTCTATATTTCCATTAATAATGTGTCCCTTTTTTGCTTATGCTTTGTTTCAAACTTCTCCTGTGCTTTTAAGAATAAGACAGAATATAAGTAGTTGAATACTGAATACTTACTATGTGTCAGGAATTATAGGTAAAAAGCCTTCCTTGTTGTTGAGAATGTTATAGTCTTATAAAGTACATAGATATACAGCAATAGATGCAATAATAATATAATAGGTATAATACAATGCTGCAATTCATGGGGTCGCAAAGAGTCAGACACAACTGAGCGACTGACCTGAACTGAACTGAATATAATATAATATGCTAGCAACATGCATAATACGTATATAAAGTTATATAGAAAAAAATATTCTGACAAAACATAGGAAGGGGCTACAATTAATTGTGCCAAGAGAGGTGGAGTCACATTCAGAAGGCTTCGCATAGTAATATTTGAGCACGGTATTGAAAGGAAAGAATTTCACTAAACATGGAATTAAAACATTGAAACATGTTTTTATAAAATTATTGATACATGAAGTAATTTGATGTGCTTATAGCGTGCAATGTGAAGCAAAAAGGGACAAATCTTTGTAAAAGTTTGTCACTGTGTAAAAGTGTTTGAAGTCACATATGAAGATGAAAATGGGTAATGCCAACAAAGAAAAGGAAATTACAAGAAAAAAATTAAAAAGTACCAGAAACGAAGAATGCCTCCTATAGGCTCATCATTAGACCCAACATAGATGAGGAAACAATCAGTGAATTTGAAGTTAGGTCAACAGAGATTTTCCAACCTGAAACTCAAAAAGGAAAATACCGGAAAAGGAAAACAATGAAATTGTCAAGAATGGTGGAGCACTATCAAGAGGTATAAAATATCTGAATATGATAAGGATTCACCTTTGGTTTTAAGAAAAAGAATATACATTTTAATGGCTTTATAAGAGTCTTAAAATTTACTCTATAAGAAGATATAGAAGAAGACACCATTCCTACTTTCAGTTCAGTTCAGTCACTCAGTCATGTCTGACTCGTTGCGACCCAATGAATTGCAGCAAACCAGGCCTCCCTGTCCGTCATCAACTCCTGGAGTACACCCAAATCCATGTCCGTTGAGTCGGTGATGCCATCAAACCATCTCATCCTATGTTGTCCCCTTATCCTCCTGCCCTCAATCTTTCCCAGCATCGGGGTCTTTTCAAATGAGTCAGCTCTTCGCATCAGGTGGCCAAAGTACTGGAGTTTCAGTTTCAACATCAGTCCTACCAATAAACACCCAGAACTGATCTCCTTTAGGATGGACTGGTTGGATCTCCTTGCAGTCCAAGGGATTCTTAAGAGTCTTCTCCAACACCACCGTTCAAAAGCATCAATTCTTTGGTGCTCAGTTTTCTTTATAGTCCAACTCTCACATCCATACGTGACCATTGGAAAAACCATAGCCTTGACTAGATGAACCTTTATTGACAAAGTAATGTCTCTGCTTTTCAATATGCTGTCTCGGTTGGTCATAACTTTCCTTCTAAGAAGTAAGCGTCTTTTAATTTCATGGCTGCAATCATCATCTGCAGTGATTTTGAAGCCCAGAAAAATAAAGTCAGCCACTGTTTCCATCGTTTCCCCATCTATTTGCCATGAAATGATGGGACCAGATGCCATGATCTGTTTTCTGAACGTTGAGCTTTAAGCCAACTTTTTCACTCTCCTCTTTCACTTTCATCAGGAGGCTTTTTAGTTCCTCTTCACTTTCTGCCATAAGGGTGGTGTCATCTGCATATCTAAGGTTATTGCTATTTCTCCTGGAAGTCTTGATTCCAGCTTGTGCTTCCTGCAGTCCAGCATTTCTCATGATGTACTCTGCATATAAGTTAAATAAGCAGGGTGACAATATACAGCTTGACATATTCCTTTTCATATTTGGAACCAGTCCATTGTTCCATGTCCAGTTCTAACAGTTCTTCCTGACCTGCATACAGATTTCTCAGGAGGCAGGTCATGTGGTCTGGTATTCTTATCTCTTTCAGAATTTTCCACAGCTTATGTGATCCACATAGTCAAAGGCTTTGGCATAGTCAATAAAGCAGAAATAGATGATTTTCTGGAACTCTCTTGCTTTTTCCATGATCCAACAGATGTTGGCAGTTTGATCTCTGGCTCCTCTGCCTTTTCTAAAACCAGCTTGAACATCAGGAAGTTCATGGTTCATGTATTGCTGAAGCCTGGCTTGGAGAATTTTGAGCATTACTTTACTAGCGTGTGAGATGAGGGCAATTGTGCGGTAGTTTGAGCATTCTTTGGTATTGTCTTTCTTTGGGATTGAAATGAAAGCTGACTTTTTCCAGTCCTGTGGCCACTGCTGAGTTTTCCAAATTTGCTGGCATATTGAGTACAGCACTTTCATGGCATCATCTTTCAGGATTTGAAGTAGCTCAACTGGAATTCCATCCCTTCCACTAGCTTTGTTCGTAGTGATGCTTTCTAAGGCCCACTTGACTTCCCATACCAGGATGTCTGGCGCTAGCTGAGTGATCACACCATCCTGATTATCTGGGGCATGAAGATCTTCTTTGTACAGTTCTTCTGTGTATTCTTGCCACCTCTTCTTAATATCTTCTGCTTCTGTTAGGTCCATACCATTTCTGTCCTTTATTGAGCCCATCTTTGCATGAAATGTTCCCATGGTATCTCTAATTTTCTTGAAGAGATCTCTAGTCTTTCCCATTCTGTTGTTTTCCTCTATTTCTTTGCATTGATCGCTGAGGAAGGCTTTCTTATCTCTCCTTGCTATTCTTTGGAACTCTGCATTCAGATGCTTATATCTTTTCTTTTCTCCTTTGTTCCTTTATTGAGCCCATCTTTGCATGAAATGTTCCCATGGTATCTCTAATTTTCTTGAAGAGATCTCTAGTCTTTCCCATTCTGTTGTTCTCCTCTATTTCTTTGCATTGATCGCTGAGGAAGGCTTTCTTATCTCTCCTTGCTATTCTTTGGAACTCTGCTTTCAGATGCATACATCTTTCCTTTTTTCCTTTGCTTTTTGCTGCCGTTCTGTTCACAGCTATTTGTAAAGCCTCTCCAGACAGCCATTTTGCTTTTTTGAATTTCTTTTTAATGAGGATGGTCTTGATTCCTGTCTCCTGTACATTGTCACGAACATCTGTCCATAGTTCATCAGGCACTCTGTCTATCAGATCTAGTCCCTTTAATTGATTTCTCACTTCCACTGTAGGGTCATGAGACATTTGATTTAGGTCATACCTGAATGGTCTAGTGGTTTTCCCCACTTTCTTCAATTTCAGTCTGAATTTGGCAATAAGGAGTTCATGATCTGAGCCACAGTCAGCTTACTCTGTCTATCAGATCTAGTCCCTTTAATTGATTTCTCACTTCCACTGTAGGGTCATGAGACATTTGATTTAGGTCATACCTGAATGGTCTAGTGGTTTTCCCCACTTTCTTCAATTTCAGTCTGAATTTGGCAATAAGGAGTTCATGATCTGAGCCACAGTGAGCTCCTGGTCTTGTTGTTTTTTTACATTTATTTATATATGAACACATATATAAAGCCAGAATTGTCCCTAAATTAATAAAAAATGAAAATTCCTATCTAAGTGATAAAATTAGTAATTGCAATAATAATACATCCAGACTTTATTTTAGTATGCTTTTGCATCACTCACACTTAAGGAACTTAAGTTCTGAGAAGAACTTTTTCTGTAATTTAGTTTTTCAAGTCAGGCACAACATATTGAATTTTATCCTCGGCATTTTTCCAGAGTTTCATGAAATGCCTGAGTTTGAAACTAGTACAGAAATAAGAGAATTAAATAGTGGGGGGAATCATATGTTTGATTTGAATCTTTCTTGGCAGAGTCCTTCCCAAACTCAGCTTAACTCACTGAAAAAGGAAAAAGGAAAGGAAAGTGAAGGCGATCGGTTATGTCAGACTCTTTGAGACCCCATGGAGTGTAGCCTACCAGGCTCCTCTGTCCATGGGATTTTCCAGGCAAGGGTACTGGAGCAGGTTGTCATTTCCTTCTCCAGGTGATCTACCTAACCCAGGGATCAAAGCCAGATCTCCCACATTGCAGGCAGACGCTTTACCGTCTGAGCAACCACGGAAGCAATAACTCATTCAGTTCAGTTCAGTTCAGTCGCTCAGTCATGTCCGACTCTTTGCAACCCCATGAATCGCAGCACGCCAGGCCTCCCTGTCCATCACCATCCCCTGGAGTTCACTCAGACTCACGTCCATCGAGTCTGTGATGCCATCCAGCCATCTCATCCTCTATCGTCCCCTTCTTCTGCTGCCCCCAATCCCTCCCAGCATCAGTCTTTTCCAATGAGTCAATTCTTCTCATGAGGTGGCCAAAGTACTGGAGTTTCAGCTTTAGCATCATTCCTTCCAAAGAAATCCAAGGGTTGATCTCCTTCAGAATGGACTGGTTGGATCTCCTTGCAGTCCAAGGGACTCTCAAGAGTCTTCTCCAACACCACAGTTCAAAAGCATCAATTCTTTGGCACTCAGCCTTCTTTATAGTCCAACTCTCACATCCATACAGGACCACAGGAAAAACCATAGCCTTGACTAGACAGACCTTAGTCGGCAAAGTAATGTCTCTGCTTTTGAATATACTATCTAGGTTGGTCATAACTTTTCTTCCAAGGAGTAAGCGTCTTTTAATTTCATGGCTGCAGTCACCATCTGCAGTGATTTTGGAGCCCAAAAAAATAAAGTCTGACACTGTTTCCACTGTTTCCCCATCTATTTCCCATGAAGTGATGGGACCAGATGCCATGATCTTCGTTTTCTGAATGTTGAGCTTTAAGCCAACTTTTTCACTCTCCTCTTTCACTTTCATCAAGAGGCTTTTTAGTTCCTCTTCACTTTCTGCCATAAGGGTGGTGTCATCTGCATATCTGAGGTTATTGATATTTCTCCCGGCAATCTTGATTCCAGCTTGTACTTCTTCCAGCCCAGTGTTTCTCATGATGTACTCTGCATAGAAGTTAAATAAGCAGGGTGACAATATACAGCCTTGACGGACTCCTTTTCCTATTTGGAACCAGTCTGTTGTTCCATGTCCAGTTCTAACTGTTGCTACCTGACCTGCATATAGGTTTCTCAAGAGGCAGGTCAGGTGGTCAAGTATTCCCATCTCTTTCAGAATTTTCCACAGTTTATTGTGATCCACACAGTCAAAGGCTTTGGCATAGTCAAGAAAGCAGAAATAGATGTTTTTCTGGAACTCTCTTCCTTTTTCCATGATCCAGCGGATGTTGGCAATTTGATCTTTGGTTCCTCTGCCTTTAACCAGTTTGAACATCTGAAAGTTCATGTTTCATGTATTGCTGAAGCCTGGCTTGGAGAATTTTAAGCATTACTTTTCTAGTGTGTGAGATGAGTGCAATTGTATGGTAGTTTTAGCATTCTTTGGCATTGCGTTTCTTTGGGATTGGAATGAAAACTGACCTTTTCCAGTCCTGTGGCCACTGCTGAGTTTTCCAAATTTGCTAGTATATTGAGTTCGGCACTTTCACAGTATTGTCTTTCAGGATTTGAAATAGCTCAACTGGAATTCCATCACCTCCACTAGCTTTGTTTGTAGTGATGCTTCCTAAGGCCCACGTGACTTCACATTCCAGGATGTCTGGTGCTAGCTGAGTAATCACACGATCATGATTATCTGGGTCATGAAGATCTTTTTTGTACAGTTCTTCTGTGTATTCTTGCCACCTCTTCTTAATATCTTCTGCTTCTGTTAGGTCCTTACCATTTCTGTCCTTTATTGAGCCCATTTTTGCATGAAATGTTCCCTTGGTATCTCTAACAATATTGATTAATGTTCTAATAAAATTTCCACTTTTCCTGAGTCCATATGATAGGAGAAAAAACCCAGAGAAAACCAATGGCAAAATGAAAAGACAATCCACTGAATGGGAGAAATATTTGCAAATGATAGACTGAAAAGAGGTTAATATCCAACATATACAAGCATCTCATATAACTCAACATCAAAAAAACAAAGAACCCAATTTTTAAAATGGCAGGATGCCTGAGTAGACATTTTTCCAAAGAAGATATACTGATAGTCAATATACACATGAAAAGATGCTCAAATTGTTAATGACCAGAGAAATAGAAATTAAAACCACAATGAGATATCACCTCATACTTGTCAGCATGGCTACCATCAAAAAGAACACAAATAACAAATTTTGGAAAGGATGTGGAGAAAAGGGAGACCCCATACATTATTGATGGCAATGTAAATTTCTACAGCCACTGTAGAAAACAGTATGGAGGTTTCTCAAATAAACTGAAAATAGAACTGCTGCTGCTGTTGCAGCTTAGTCGCTCAGTTGTATCCGATTCTTTGCAACCTTATGGACTGTAGCTCACCAGGCTCCTCTGCCCATGGGATTCTCCAGGCAGGAGTACTGGAGTAGGTTGCCATGCCCTCCTCTAGTGGATCTTCCCAATCCAGGGATTGAACCCAGGTCTCCTATATCGCAGGCAGATTCTTTACCACTGAGCTACCAGGGAAGCCCCTAGAACTATCATATGACCCAGCAATTCTACTCCTGTGTATATATCTGAAGAAAAAAAAACACTAATTTGAAAAGATACATGCTCCCACAATGTTCATAATAGTATTATTTACAATTAGATATTGGCCAGGATTAGGAGCACAAACAAGCAAGAGGAATATTCCAAGTATTGGAAATGAGCAGAACTAAATGTGATGATCTCTAAAATTTAGCCTTTGAGAATTAAAGACAAAATCAAAACACACACCATCATGGGGATTTTCCTTCCAAGATCCTGACTTTCTAGTCTTCTTGATACAGGTCTACACCTCAAGAGGATAACTGGGCATTAATGGTGTAGACAGAAAACCCAGATAAATTCAGGCCCCTGACTGGTTTTGATTCTGTGCACCCAGGGAGCGCTGATTTTAGGGAACCCTCCTGCCAATGCAAGAGATGTAAGAGATTCGAGTTCAACCCCTGGGTTGGGAAGATCCCATGGAGAAGGAGGTGGCAACCCACTGCAATGTTCTTGCCTGGAAAATCCCATGGACAGAGGGGCTTTGGTTGACTGCAGTCCAGGGGGTCACAAAGAGTTGGACACGACTGAAGCAACTTAGCATGCATAGAAGCAACCTAAGTATCCATCAACAACTGAATGGATTAAGAAGGTACCATATATCTATACAATGAAATACAATTCAGCCATAAAAATGAATGAAATTTTGCCATTTGCAACAACATGGATGGATTTAGAGGGTATAATACTAAGTTAAGTAAATCATAAATAGAAAGATAAATACTGTATGATATCACATGTATGTGGAATCTAAAAAATAAAACAAGCTACTGAATATAACAAAAAAAGATATAGACTCACAAATCTAAAGACTAAAGTAATGGTTACCAATGTAGAGAAGGAAGGGGGGAAGATCAAGATAGTGGTAAGGGATTAACTGGTAAAAAAAATATTATGTATAAAATAAATAAGCTACAATGATATATTGTATAACATAGGGAATATAGTCAATATTTTATAACAACTATAAATGCAAAATTATGAATTGCTATGCTACAAGCCTAAATATTATATAATATTGTGCATCAACTATGAGGGCTTCCCTAGTCACTCAGATGGTAAAGAATCTACCTGCAATGCAGGAGACACAGGTTCAATCCCTGGGTTGGGAATATTCCCTGGAGAAGGTAATGTCTACCCACTCCAGTATTCTTGCCTGGAGAACTCCATGGACAGCAGCTATATTTAAGTTAAAAAAAAAAAAGAGTGGTGCTTTACTCTCTTAAGAGCTAGTGTGTGCATGCTGAGCTGCTTCAGTAGTATTTGACTGTCTGAAAGCCTATGCACTGTAGCCTGCCAGGCTCCTCTGTCCATGGGGATTCTCCAGGCAAGAAGACTGGAGTGGGCTGCCACATTCTCCACCAGGGGATCTTCTTGACCTCGGGATCGAACCCACATCTCCTGCGGTTCCTGCACTGCAGGAGGATTCTTTACCGCTAAGCATTGGGGAAGCCCCTTAAAAGGCAGATCTCTGTCCTTATTGCCTGGTATATTAGGTAACAAAAACTATGGAGTAGCTATTTTTAGACCTCGATTGAATTACAATCACCTAGCTTCTCCCACTGAAAATCTTTATCATTAACTCAGTGTCTGGCTTGGGCAACTGTATTTTAACAAAAGATCCTGATGAACCTAGAAATCTGAGAACCAAAGCTATGGAGGGTGTTTTGAATATTTTCTGTTTTGTAATTTTCAAGAGACCTTAAAAAGAAAGAAAATGTTGCTCCATTTTTACTAGCATATTTTATTCCATCCTCCGGGACTACTATCTTGTCTACTTTCTTTGTCTTTGAAGTCTGTAAATTATTGTCTTGATGCTCTTTTAAAAAATTTCCCCTTAACACACCTCCATCCTTCCATTTTAATTAAGCTGCAGATCCTGGGTCTTTGAAGACATTTCAGGTTTTAGACTGAAACATCCCTCCAGTGACATCAGCCATGGATCAAAGAATCTCTCAGACAACCCTCTGGGACTCTGCTGTTCATTTGCAGACGCAATTGTGTATGGCATTCTAGCATAACCTGAGTGTTTCAAGTGCCCAAATGGAGGAACTTACAAAGTTTGGAGCTGTAACATACAGTATCTTAAATAGCCTGTTTCCCCCAAAAGCAAGATCTTCATTAATTTATAAAACTCACACAAAGTGATATAAAGGAATTCTTGGAATGATGTAACAGCATAATGCCCTATGGGAAAGAACTTTTCAGAAATGAAGTCATGCTGCAGTCCATGGGGTTGCAAAGAGTCAGACGTGACTTAGCAACTAACAATAGCAACGTTCTACTTTGGCTATACTTTTAGACTTACAAGATGATTAAAAGAAATTCCAGTAAGTTTTTTATATTTTAATTTTTGTAGCATGCATGTGTGTGTGCTAAGTCACTTCATTCGTGCCCAATTCTTCGTGATCCTATGGACTGTAGCCCACCAGGCTCCTCTGTCCCTGGGATTCTCCAGGCAAGAATATAGGAGTGGCTTGCATGCCCTCCTCCNTTTTTGTAGCATGCATGTGTGTGTGCTAAGTCACTTCATTCGTGCCCAATTCTTCGTGATCCTATGGACTGTAGCCCACCAGGCTCCTCTGTCCCTGGGATTCTCCAGGCAAGAATATAGGAGTGGCTTGCATGCCCTCCTCCAGGGGATCTTCCCAACCCAGGGATCGAACCCATGTCTCTTATTTTGTAGCAGTGAATGATTAGAATTTTACCATCAGTCTTATTATAGTACTTCAGAGTACTTATACACCTATTTTGCAGAAAAGTAGCTTTCATGTTCCACTCAAAAGTGGAAAAAGCCTTTCCTTACACAGGAGAAAAGACAGTAAGAAATGAAGAGTTAACTCTTCTTATTGTCAGAGGACATTCAGATAAGATCTGAAATTTTTTGCTATAAATTCATGCACTGTGTACCTGTTAATATACAAATACCAGGAATCAGTACCAATCATTTAAAATAGTATGTATAATTTATTAAAGCCTATAGTTCATACAGTCCCTTATAGCTCAGTCAGTAAAGAATCTGCCCGCAATGCAGGAGATGGGAGTACGATTCTTGGGTCGGGAAGATCTCCTGAAGAAGAAAATGGCAACCCACTCCAGTACTCTTGCCTGGAGAATCCCGTGGACAGAGAAGTCTGGCAGGCTATAGTCCATGGGGTTTCGAGAGTTGGACACGACTTGGCAATTAAACCACCACCGTCATAGTTCATATCACATTTTCTTTAACAAGGACTTTATCTTGAAGTCCATGTGTTACTTTTATAAGAGATGGGTAACACGGCACTTGTGATAAACAGGATTAAGAAGAGCATCTCCTTTCTTTTTTTAGAGTGTCTCCTTTCTGATGAGTGCCTGTGTTATAAATGAAAGGAGAGAAATGTCATTCCCTTAATGTTACTCCCTTAAGATATGAACCCAGGCACGGCACTCCAAGATAGTGGCTTCTCAACTGGAGACTGAGAGATCTTAGGCATTTTAGATTCACTTCAAACCTATGCATCAGAAACCCTTTAAAAGTTTCCCAGACAGTAAAATTTTTAATATTGATAAGCCTACTTACTGAATGTTCATGTACCTAGCACTGTGTTAGATGCAATTTGTATAAACTAATGTTTTGTATGACAGAGCATTTGATTATTCTAATTTTATAAATAGAAAACAAAATCTCAGAACCTAAATGACTTGCCTAATGTCACAGAGTGGGTGAATAGCAACATGGGGCTCGAATCTTGATCTGTGTCTCTCCAGGGTCTAATTCCCAACCTCCATGCACAATGATGGCCTTGTTCTGGGATAACTTGGCCCAGTGCCCTCCTTGTAGACCCTGACCCTGTCTTCTACTACAGTCTGAGTGAGGCCACTATCTTTGGCATTTTTCTCATTTAAAGTACCTTTCTATTTAGACTTTTTGTCTGTTATCCTTTAACTATCACATCTGTATCTCTTTTGCTATCTTGCATACAGGGTCCTCATTACCATCTTTCTAAATTCCATATATAAAGAATATTTTTGGGCTTAGCTCTGAAACTTCTTAAGACCTTAAGTCTACAGAAAGTTTTTTGAATCATCCATTCCTTCAATAAAGAAATGTAGGTGCTTTTTCTCTCCAGATTGTTACCCAGTATTCTTTAGTAATCTGTTTTCCTTAGATGAACCACTAAAGGAAGACAACAGGAACTGCTGTGAAAATGCAGTGCAATGCAATCATATGTGTAAAAGGTAAATCATGGTGCTTGGTAAGGCATCCTGTTAGTTCTAGAGCCCACCACACTAACACCTCCTTCCTCATAGACTGGTCTAGAACATCCTTAGCCTCTCCAACTATATGGACTGTCTTGCTTGAGTTATTTCTGAGCAGTAAGAACATAGACATTGAGATTCTTCATGCTAGTTTTATATATATTTTTTAAAGACATATGCTCTTAGTATGTACCAGAAAACTCAGGAATCATCCTTTTGACATTATCTAAACAATCATATCACCCTTTTGTTTTTCCTTCCAGAATTATTTTGCAGTAACAGTGTAAATAATAAGGTCTCAAAGTGTTTGAGATTCTTCATGCTAGTTTTATATATATTTTTTAAAGACATATGCTCTTAGTATGTACCAGAAAACTCAGGAATCATCCTTTTGACATTATCTAAACAATCATATCACCCTTTTGTTTTTCCTTCCAGAATTATTTTGCAGTAACAGTGTAAATAATAAGGTCTCAAAGTGTTGACCACTGGGCATTTTGTTATCTAATATTGAGGTCCATGTAACAATGTTAAAACAAATGTTAAATAATGTTTAAGTTCAGACAGAATTCTAGCTTTCTAGATTTAAGCACTCTGCACTTAAATCCCAGTATTACCTCATACCTGAAATGGAGCTACTGGTTGTAGGTAAATTTCAAAGTCATGAAGACTAGGAAAATGCAATTTCATGGTTTTCAGTGGTCACTAATAAATGATTCTATAGTACATTTTTGAGGAAAAAAAATACATCTAGTAACTCATTTAAAATAAAATTTCCAAGGAATTCCATGAAGGTGAAGGTGAAGTCGCTCAGTCGTGTCCGACTCTTTGCGACCCCGTGGACTGTAACCTACTAGGCTTCTCTGTCCACAGGATTCTCCAGGCAAGAATACTGGAGTGGATTGCCATTTCCTTCTCCAGGGGATCTTCCCAACCCAGGGATCGAACCCAGGTCTCCTGCATTGGAAGCAGACGCTTTAACCTCTGAGCCACCAGGGAGCCAAAGAAAAGCCAGGAACTCAGTCGTGTCCAACTCGTCGAGACCTCATGGACTATATCCTACCAGGCTCCTCTGACATGGAATTTTCCAGGCAAGAGTACTGGAGTGGGTTGCCATTTCCTTCTCCAGGGGATCTTCCCAATGCAGGGATTGAACCCAGGTCTCCTGCACTGCAGGTAAACGCTTTCCCCTCTGAGCCACCAGGGAAGCCACTGGAATTCCATGAGATACACACAATTCCTATTTTAAGATAAAAAAGCTAAACCTTGAGAAGTTAGTTTGTCCAAGGGCACAAAGAAAGGACTACTAATGACTTGTGCTTCTCTGCCTGGGTTTCCCAGACAATAAACAGGCTGAGGAATTGATGTAGGCTCCCAGGGAAAGGAGCTTATTTAGGCTCAGCATCCCAGGTGTCAGGCTCCCTTCACCTGAGAATTGCAATGTTGCACAGATTCCAGGTCTTCAGACAGTGGGCATGAGCTTCCCATGTGTGCGTGCATTCTGTCACTTCAGTTGTGTCCAGCTCTTTGTGACCCTCTGGACCGTAACCCGCCAGGCTCCTCTGTCCATGGGATTCTCCAGGCAAGAATAGGAGGGTGACCTGCCATGCTCTTCTCCAGGGGATCTGTCTGACCTAGAGATTGAACTTGTGTCTCTTACATATCCTGTGTTGGTAGGCTAAGTTCTTTTCCACAAGTGCCACCTGGGAAGCCCATGAACACTCCAGATGGAATTTATATTCCTATAAATAACTAATGCCCACAATTGAACCAGTCAGTTTATTCCCTCCTTGATAAAGCCACCTTCTCATTTTTGCCCTTAAAAGGGAGATCCTCAGCTTCATCAGTGGAAGCCTTGGTTCTGGAGTACCGCTCTGTGCAATAGTGCGAGACTGGCAGACATGTGCATTTGTGCCCCCGATCTTGTCTTGCGTTATTTCTTTTTACCCAATAAAACCTACTTCTTACCCCTTACTATATAAACTGATGTGGAATTCACCCCTGTCCTTTGCCTGACAGGACTTAGAGGAGGCCACTTGGCAGCATACTGCCTTTTAACCTTGAATGGAGATGTTTTAAATTTATTTTGGTAGAAGAGAAAAACACTAAACAGCAAAAGAAGGGTCTCCCATTTGTTCAGAAACAGGATGACAATAACCATACCTGCTTAAACACACAAAATATGCCTCTTCTATTTTCTCTACTTCTTTAGTTTTTCACCATAAAACTCATATATACACATAATAACATCAATTACATCTTTACCTACTTTAATCTACTTCAAACAGATTTATTTTATCCTTTAAGGAATTTTGAATGTTATATTAATTTTGTAAGAAAACACCAGAATTTTCCATTGTTCCACCTGTAGTCTTCCTGCTGTCTCATTTTTCCTTGTACTTAGCTTTAAGTTGCCATCACAATTCCTTTCCTGCTTGGGTTGCTCAGATCTTCTTGGCTCGTATACTTCCAAAACTTGGAAATGTATTAACTTCTCAGCCTTTCTTACTTTATTGAGCAAATATTCATTGAGAATCTATGATTTACCAGAACTTGGTATATATTGGAAAATAAAACTGTCTCTGCAGTCCTAGAACTTACACTCTACTGCATGAGAGAGATAATAAGCAATTACACGAGTGTTTATAAAATATCAAGTCATAAAGTTTGAAGACGATATAGAGATAATAGAGAGTAAGAAAAGTGGAAAAATCATTACAGCCTGGTAGCCTGTGCTGTGCCCTCTCTCTCAGAGACCTCTAATCAGACACTTTCCCCTCCCTGTGTTACTTTATGCCAGTACTTCTTCCTCCACCTCTGTCTCTCCATCTCCTTAGGTTTCCCCGTCTCCTCACAGCTTCCAAAAATGTGCTTTATATTAGTTCAACCAGCTCATTTTAATGTAATTAAAGTTGTTTTTCAAGAAATTAAATACGATCACACTGGCAACAGTTCACACAGGACAGAAATTTGATTTGTGAAACATCATGGCACCATCACTGGACCTCCAAGCTTGTATTGCTCTAAAAACTCATATGCACAGTTCCATCTGGATAGAGGACTACTAGTCAAACAAAGACAGATTTACGCATTCTTTTTAAAACTGGTCCTGAAAGCGCAATTTCAAACACTTAAACTCAGTATCACTTTTTAAAATTTGAAGTGGGCAAGTGCAACTGAAGTGTACTAATGACTTTCAGTGTAGCTTTAACACACATTAATCAGAAATGTTCTCATTGTTTGCAGATTAACTTTACAGAAATGGCTTTGCAAGTTTTTGTTTACCCATTTTGGCAGCTGGAAGCAGAATAATTTATTTGTGAAGCATTTTTTATGCAAACTATATCCTTTCCCCGAATGTTTCCTTGAATTAAATAAGGCAAGAGTGTAGACAGAATAAATTAAAGAAAGTCATAGCATGCAAATATTATAGAGGGAATTAATTAAAACCTGATGGCATTTGACCAGAAAAAGAGAGGGAGAAATTAATAAGTATGTTCAAGAAAAGGAAAAATAACTTCCTTTGATATTTGGAGGAAATAGAATGTCGAAAGTGATAGAGAATAGTTGAAACCAGAATTATTATGAAGGGGACAATAGATTATTCTATCAAAAAGAGAATAAACAAAATTCTGTTAAATGTGACTTCAATATTAGATAAGTTTACAGTTAATTTTTAAAGGAATTATCATAAATTGCATTCAGCTAAGATGTAGCTATAGTGTATCTAATAGGAAGAGTTTTAGTAAGTAGGCTTTAGGTTTCCTATGAGATATTCAGCTTTATTTCATAAGTGTAATAACAGTAAAGAAATAAGAAAGAATACACTGTACCTACTTGAAGAACTCTGCCCAAACATTTCTGATAACGTCAAAATCGTTATGCATTCCTGTAAAATAATGCCACAATGTCTGTTAATAAGATAAGCCGTTGGGTCACTTGGATTATTTTAGATCTTCTGGTTGCTTGTAGGTCTGAAAGTATCTTTTCTATATCAAGCCTGGGTGAAATTTTATTTTAAATGTCAAATACTGAATAAATTGATGGTCTACTGGTGAAGATGCTCAACCCAGTAATCACTGTACAACATGCTAAGAGATGCAAGAGAGTTTTGCAAAGTTGTTAGAGAGCAGAGGTGGAATTCCTAACCTAACCTAGGAGGAGTCAGGGAAGACTGCAAAACTGGTATGATACTTGCAGTGACTCTTAAAAGATGACCAAAAATATAAAGTTTATAAGGATATTTTAGACCTAAGGAGAGCATGTGCAAAGACATAGAAGTGTGAAGGTCTCTGACCAACCACCTCCCAATTGGCAATGGTTGAGCCGAGGAGAACTGGAGAAAGGGCAAGGACGGAACTAGAAGGCATGCATTGGCTAGGTGCAAAACAGCCTCACTGCAGGGAGACAAGGCAAGTCCTATGGGCCCGGCAAGAGCCCAGGGCAGAATAGACTTAGTGGAGTCTATGTTGAACTGCATAGCCTGGATTCTTTCCCAAAGGAAAACAGTTGGAACTAATGAGTTCCAACTGTTTATTAATGCATTGTGTGAATGTGACATTTTGTATAAAATATTGCTGTGTCTAAATGAGGAGGTTAATTTAAGCTTTAAGAAATTTACAGGCCAAAACAAACATTTCTATGAGCAAATTCAGGTTGAATAGCCTTTAACTGTGTAGGGTTTGCTGTAATGTATATAAGAATAATACACATATTGAATTACTCCTAATCCGTAGTTTACTTAGTTTTCTAAATCTTGAAGCTAAACGTGTAATTCTATGTTATCAATATATTGTCTTGCAGCTTCTTTTCTCTTAAAGTGAATAAAATATCTGAATTATATGAGAGCAGCAATTAGTCAATTAACTATATCTTTTCGTATTTTATCCTATAGAACAAAGGTATCCACATTTTCACATGCAACAGAATCAGAATGTTCAGTTTAGATTCCTGATATTAACTCAAACCAACAATATCAAACTACCAGGATCCAGGAATCTGCCTTTTCAGCAAACTTTACAGATTTTTCTGATACCATAGTCTCTTAATCACACATTGACAATCTCTTATCTAAAGAATACTCAATGTGAATGAAAATATCCATTGATTCTTCACTGCCTACACTGAACATGATCTGAAGCAGAGGCTAATCGAAGTCCAGAAAGCTGAGATAATCAGACTTAAAAATTAGAACCTACCTGATGATGGAGGACGACATCTGCCTCATGTGTCTCCTCCTTTAGACCCGTAGTCCCTCACCAAGAGAAAACCTGTAAGCAACAAATCCTCCTGCATACTCTGGCTCGGCCTTACATGCTACGTGTCTCAACCCCTAGCCAATATGCTCATAATTACAAAATCAAACAAAGCTACCACATTGCATTCCTTATCATTCTATATTCTTATAGAACTTTTTCCCACATTAATGCTTTGCAGAGCCAGGGTTCACTGACTGCAAAGCAATTTCACCTATTCAGTTCTTCACCTGGCAAACACTCACCTATCCTTGAAGACTTGACCCAACTGATACTTCCTCACCAATAAAGCTTTCTTATGCTGCTGCTGCTGATGCTAAGGTGCTTCAGTCGTGTCCGACTCTGTGGAATCCCATAGACAGCAGCCCACCCGGCTCTCCGGTCCCTGGGATTCTCCAGGCAAGAACACTGGAGTGGGTTGCCATTTCCTTCTCCAATGCATGAAAGTGAAAAGTGAAAATGAAGCCACTCAGTCCTGTTCGACTCTTAGTGACCCCATGGACCGCAGCCTATCAGGCTCCTCCATCCATGGGAGTTTCCAGGCAAGAGTGCTGCTGCTGCTGCTAAGTCGCTTCAGTCGTGTCCAACTCTGTGTGACCCCATAGACGGCAGCCCACCAGGGTCCCCCACCCCGGGATTCTCCAGGCAAGAACACTGGAGTGGGTTGCCATTTCCTTCTCCAATGCATGAAAGCGAAAAGTGAAAGTGAAGTCGCTCAGTCGCGTCCGACTTCACGACCCCATGGCCTGCAGCCTACCAGGCTCCTCCATCCATGGGATTTTCCAGGCAAGAGTACTGGAGTGGGTTGCTGTTGCCTTCTCCGGCAAGAGTACTGGAGGGTATTGCCATTGCCTTCTCTGAAAGCTCTCCTATAAACTGAAGTAGTTTACTGGTCTTACCTCTGGTTCCCACAGCAATTGGTTCAGACAGTTGTAACAACACATTTCATTACAATTATATTTATTTAATTATTTCTTTTACTAGAACTTACAGCCTAAAGAGTAAATTTGATAACCCTTCACAACACTAACTAGTGGACTCAAGTTTAAAGGAATTTGTGAAAAGACTGCCAGTGTGGAGGGCATTGGAGCAATTAAGCCACAGGCAATCAACTCAGTCCAACCATGGCAGTGTAGATCAATAGTTTAAAATTTTTTAGTCAAACAGAGGCCTATTAAAACATTCTAAATCAGTTCAATTATTAGATATGCCACCATCTTAATTGGTGAGATCTATTCTACTGTTAACATGTAGATTGTTTGCAATGTAAGAGTTTTCTTTACCAGAAACTTGTTGTACTAGTAAAGGACAGGATCTCTATTAAAATGCACAGCAGGCAATGGCATAAAGATCTTGGAGTCATTTAGCCTAGGTTCAAACCATAAATGTACCACTGTGTGACTAAGTTATTTTATTACCTTGAGCCTCTATTACTTTACCTGTAAAATGGAAATTGTCTCACAGGGCAAAGAGATAACTAGATAACTAAATATATGATAAAGTACCCATTATACTGGCTAACTCGTGGTAATCACTCACAAATTTCTTACTGCTGCTGTTGTTGTGTCAAACAGTTGTACTAGGGACAAGTCATGATTAGAACATGTTGACTTTGAAAGAGAATAGAATAAATGGAAATTGTCTCACAGGGCAAAGAGATAACTAGATAACTAAATATATGATAAAGTACCCATTATACTGGCTAACTCGTGGTAATCACTCACAAATTTCTTACTGCTGCTGTTGTTGTGTCAAACAGTTGTACTAGGGACAAGTCATGATTAGAACATGTTGACTTTGAAAGAGAATAGAATGAGCCTCAGCGACTGCTGAGCTTACAGGCCCAGAGTATGCAGCTTGATTTTGCTTTTTTTTTTTTTTTCTTTTTTTGTTTAAAGCTTTATTGAGGTACAATTATTATGCAAGAACATATTTGTTCATTTTAATATTTATTTGGTTGTGCTGGGTCTTCGTTTTGGCATGAGAGATCTTCTACTTTTGGCATGCAAACTTAGCTGCAGCATGCAAACTCTTGGTTACAGCATGTGGGATCTTGTTCTCTGACCAAGGGTTGACCTGGGCCCCCTGCATTGACGGCAGGGAGTCTTGGCTACTGGACCAGCAGGGAAGACCCACTGAGCATATTTAAAATATACAACTTCATGAGTTTTGACATACATATACATCCATGAAACTGTCACCTCTATCCAGGTATAACTATATCCATTATCTCCAAAAGCTTCTTCCTTTTTAAACCCCCCAGTTTGAATTTGTCAGTGTGCCAAGAGTTAACTGATTTCTTAGGGACTGGTTTATAACAACCACATTCTCAAGAGACAGGTGGTAAAGCAGATACTGGCAGGTTTGTTAATTTAGCATGGGAGAACAAATACCTCCAACAAATTCAGGGCACTCTACCTGGTATTAGATAACAAGAGACTTCAATTATTTCGAAATGAATATGTCATCAGAAGGTTGATCAGTAACAAAGAATCAGAGCAAAGGAATTGGATGCTCTTTTGGAATCTTTTAAAGAAGCAATCTCTCCTGGTCTCCCGATCCTGATCACTTTTCCCGTGGTTAGACTGTGTCTTTTGGATAGTTGTTCTGTATTGGCCGAAACCGCTTTTTTCCTTCACTTTAGTAGGGAAGACTTCTCTTTTGTTTACATGAATACGCACACTGCAGATGACTCAGTGATACTTTTCTTTGCTTTAGCCTGGTCACTTTAGTAAGGTGAGGACACTGCATGTAATACAGTCAGTTATTTTTAAACTGTATGGTTATGTCTGCAGATAATTAAACTCTTAGATAAATAGGATGGTTTTATCTACCTACAAGCATTGAAGTGACCTTGCCACAGCTCCTTTAGAAATGGCAGCACCCATACTCATTGGTCCCAATTAGACTCATAAAACATTTCCATTGTGCACTGCAGAAAGACTAGCAATTTTGACTCTGTAATGTATCTTCATAGTAAATGTCGTGGTCATTTCTCAAGGTTACTTGGTGTTAACAGTAGTATTCTCTTAATTTTTAATAGATGATTTATAGATATATTTAAATGTGTTTCAGAAAGTTAAACATGTCAGCACATGTCAAAACACTTAAATTATAACAAAAGTCTATGACCTTAGCACAAACATGATGTCAATATCAAAAGACCTCTTGCTATAATTAATGTCCTCCATGAATTGAATCTCTTTGAAATGACTTTTACCATGCTCTTAAACAAGTTGACTCCGTTACATATTCCCTAACTGAAATATTCCTAGCATTAATTTTTATGGAATTAAAGAATTTTAAAAGCTAGAAATTATTTTATCTTTCTAGAGTGGGAAGAATTTGTCTCTAATAACAGCTTAATAAAGGAAATTTTGTCTTTATTAATAGTGTATGATATACAGTTTAATTTGTATCCACATGGTAAGAAAAACTATTATTGTGAAATAATGAATAAAGACCAAAAAAGGAGGTTGCATAAGTCTGAATATCTGATACATAGTAGGGACTCAAGAAATTTCAAATGGGATCTTTAAGCTTGTCATCATGGTGTAAAGTTTTTATTACAAAGGAATTTACACTGCTTTTGACTTGAAATTGCTTTGTATTTTTTAAGTTTTTACTTTATATTGGAATACAGCTGATTAACAATGTTGTGATAATTTCAGGTGGGCAGTGAGGGAACTCAGCCATATGTCTACATTGTATCCATCCTCCTCCAAACTCACTGAGATTAGTTTTAGACATTTCTCCTTCAATTTTAAATAAATAAATGGTTACTGAGTGCTAGCTGGTCAAGCAAACACCATGTGTCATGGGATATTCATAGGAAATTAGGGTTGCAAAGAATTTATACTTATTTCATGATATGTAATTGTTCTGGCTGATTTATAAATGTGCAAATTTTCTTTACTTTGATTTGATCGTATAGGCCATACTTCAATTATGTTTGTCAATTTCTAAATTATTTATTCTTAAAAAATAATGAAATCAATAATAACTTCTGGGCTTATAGTTCCCTATGACTTGCTTGAAAATCATTTGTCAACTAAATTGTTGGTCCTTTAAGCAGTTTTTAATAGAGCTTCCAATAAGACTACTGAGTTAACTGTTTTCAACCTGTTATACAGTCAGTGAGCATGCATTTATGTTGTGCTCAGCACTGGGAACACAGTGTGAATGAACACAAATGAGGTGTCATCTTTCATCTGTGTGACTCCTTGAAGACTTGAGCTACATTTTATATTAACATGTGGACTTCCATTTTTGGCTAGGTCCTACCACAAGAGCTCCTTTTGCAATTTTTAGGAATATACATTTCGCCTGGCAGTTTTCCACCCCGCTCTCTGGTTGTATTCTCATGTGACAGAGGGACTCACACTTATTCACTTGGCAGAGCAGCTGAAAAACACAGTGTTCTCTGAAGACATATTGCTGATCTGGCATGCAAATGAGGAAGATTTTTTTTTTTCTGCAAAAATAGGACTCTACTCTATGAATAAATTACATAATTATTTGAGCCAGTGAAAGAAGAGTTAAGTATTTAAATAACATTATTTGAGAATGCTGATGGATTGAAGAATCAGTGAGTGCATTAAGGTTAGTAGAGGATATTCAAGACATCCTTCATTGGACTCTAATCATGATGACAATCATACTCAGCAAATGTGCTCAGAGTATATCCAGGAGACGTTCTCCAGATGTCTTGCCTACCCTCGCTTGCCTGATCCATAAACGTGGCCAGCAGAACAGTCAAAGAGGTTTGAGAAAAGTGACAATGGCAAGAGCACAAGAATTTCCCACAGGCTGGCAGGGGATCACCATCGACAACCTGCACATGCAGTTTCTGACTCTTGTCTGGGATTCTGGCACCGGGATCAGCGGATATTCAGGTGTTCTTCATGCTGCTGTTATGCACAAGTGTGTATCTAGGTTGTTGAATGACTCAACTGTGTGGAGTGATTCTCCTGAAAAAGAAGATCATGCCTTATCTAGTTCTGAGTTCTCTGTACTAAAGATTGAGCCTTCACACAGAAAGAACTGTTCAGAAGTTTGCTGTATCTGTAAATGAAGGAAACAGCATTTTTCTAATCATATAATTTGTGCTGTGCTGTGCTTAGTCACTGAGTCATATCAGACTCTTCGCGACCCCATGGACTGTAGCCTACCAGGCTCCTCTGTCAATGAGGATTTTCCAGGCAAAAATACTGGAGTGGGTTGCCATGCCCTCCTCCAGGGGATCTTCCCAACCCAGGGACTGAACCCAGGTCTCCCACATTGCAGGTGGATTCTTTACCATCTGAGCCACCAGGGAATGATGTAAATGATGCATCTTGTGGAGACAAATTTAACACCAAGAGTTCAGCTACAGTTCAACAAGTTTGCTCATGCACTCACTAAGTTCACTAACATCCTGTTTTTGAGTATTCTTCCTTATGGCCAGTTTGGCTGCTAAAGACCACACCACTCTCAGGGTGCTTCATCTTGGATAACAAAGAGGATACAGAAAGATGTTTCAAGCAGCTTGCCTTGCCTCTGAGGTAAGCAGCTGGTGTCCTTTGAGACTTAAAGAAAAATGGGATTCACTTAGCTAAGTGGCCTTAGAATATCTGTTGTAGGAAACTTATTCACAACTTAATAAGCTCTATATTGTTACTTTTTTTGTTTAAAACATGAGATATGACTGCTAATATTTCAATACTTTAAAAACCTCTCCTTTCCTACCTTTGTGCTCTTCCTGTTTTCTACTGATTCAGTATTTACTAGTCATGTACCAGATGTAAGTGCAACACCACTGTGTGAGAAAAAAAAAAATGAAAAAAAGAGAGGGAAGGAAAACGGGAGAAAGAAAAAAAAAGGAGCAATAATTTCTTATTGCTTTTTAGCATAAGAGTCTATGATACATTTTAAATAGGGGCTCTGTCATGATTTTTAAAAGTCACTGCCCCTAAAAAAGGAAATCAACCAGAAGATACTTATAATACCCTGCAAGAAACTAGTTTTAAAGACTTGTGTTATGAGTTGAATTGTTATCCTTGAATATTCACATGGTGAAGTCCTAACTCCCCAGCTCAGAATGTGACCCTACTTGGAAACAAGGTCACTGCAGATATAATTAGTTAAGATGAGTTCACACTGGGGTAGGATAAGCCCTTTCTTATAAAAAGGGAATTTTGGTGGAATTGGGCTGCAGCAGAACTAGACTGGGGTACCCAGAGTGGCTTCACCCAAATGCCTGGTCTTTCCACATGGTAGCTCCAGCAGAGCAGCCAGACTGCTTCTGTGGTGGCTCAGGGTTACAAGACTAAGTGTTCCAAGAACTAAGAAGTGAAAGCTGCCACTTTCTTAAGGTCTGGGCTGAAAAACTGGTGAACATCATCTGCAATATTTTATTAGAGCAAACACAGGGTTTGCTCACAGTTCAGGGGAGGGGACACAGACCCATGCCCTGCTCTAGAGTGTACCAGGAATGTGCAGCCTTCCTTAATCTGCTCATGCCTTTAATCAAAGATCATTTCTATGTGTAATTTGAAAAACCATTATATAAATTACAATTAATATATCATTTTGATTTTTCCAAATCTTTTTTCAGGCAAGGGTTTATAAATTCAGAGGATAAACATATCTTCCAATCAGCCCCTGCTTTGTCCTCTTCAGTCAGCATTTATATGTCTCATTGTATCCTATGTGTATTTATTTCTTTATAATTATATTTATAAGCCCTTCAAAAATTATAGTATCCTTAAGCACCTTATCTTCTACATCCTATGTATTTTCTCTCAGAGGATAAAATAGGTGGGAGAAACGGAGATTTAGACGCAGAAATGATCACAGGATCATGCAAAGATGAAGGCAGAGATTGGGGTGATGCTTCTCTAAGCCAAGTAATGCCAAAGACTTCTAGCAGACCATCAGAAGCTAGGCAAGGTACAGAACAGATTCTCACAGCCTTCAGAAAGAGCCAACCCTGCCAACACTTGACTTTCATCTTGTGGCTTTGAGGACTGCTAGATAATATATTTCTGTTATTTAAGCTGGCAGATTGTGATCTTCTGTTGCAGCAGTCCTAGCAAATGAATACGCTTTCTTTGAGGTCATTGACGGGAGGCAATAGCTTCTGTCTTGTCAAGACAGGCTACTACCACACTCCCACTAAAACCACACAATGGGACAACTGAGTTCTGCTTTGGCTGAAGGGTTAAAAATCACTTAATATTGAAATAAACACTGTGTCTTATCTGGGGCCTACACTAAGCAGATCAGCCTTAGAGCACAGGTGCTCTTCACAGAGCTTTCCTATTGTTTATCCTGAGCAATGGTGAAGTCAAGGAGCCGCTGACTGATGCATTACATGATGTAAGAGATATTAATAAATTCAAGGTCAGGGATAAAACCTTCTCCTTATTGCTATTTCCCCTATATTTCAGCTCAGTGCTGAGAACAGAACTATTACTTATTATTTAATCTTTGATATAAGACACTATAGGGACTTCCCTGGTGGCTCAGACAGTAAAGCATCTGCCTACAATGCGGGAAACCGGGGTTCAATCCCTGGGTCGGGAAGATCTGGAGAAGGAAATGGCAACCCACTCCAGTATTCTTGCCTGGAAAATCCCATGGACGGAGGAGCCTAGTGGGCTACGGTTCATGGGGTCGCAAAGAGTCGGCCACGACTGAGCCACTAACACACAAACACAGACACACACACACACAAGACACTACAAGTCTCTTCGATAGTTCATTTTTGTTTTAAAATATTCTTAATAAAAATATAAGTAAAATAACTTTTTCACTGCTCGTAGCTATCAATAACAATAAGTAGAAAACAAACCAGTGAATTTATGTTTTCTCTTTTCTGAGAAAGCTATTCAATAAGGTGGGCTCAAAGAAAGAAAAATTTGTCTCTGCTGCCATCTAATGGACATAGAGGGTTATAACAGTTCAGTTCAGTTCAGTTCAGTCGCTCAGTCGTGTCTGACTCTTTGCGACCCCATGAATCGCAGCACGCCAGGCCTCCCTGTCCATCACCATCTCCCGGACTTCACTCAGACTCACGTCCATCGAGTCCGTGATGCCATCCAGCCATCTCATCCTCGGTCGTCCCCTTCTCCTCCCGCCCCCAATCCCTCCCAGCATCAGAGTCTTTCCCAATGAGTCAACTCTTCGCATGAGGTGGCCAAAGTACTGGAGTTTCAGCTTTAGCATCAGTCCTTCCAAAGAAATCCCAGGGTTGATCTCCTTCAGAATGGACTGGTTGGATCTCCTTGCAGTCCAAGGGACTCTCAAGAGTCTTCTCCAGCACCACTGTTCAAAAGCATCGATTCTTTGGCGCTCAGCCTTCTTTACAGTCCAACTCTCACATCCATACATGACCACAGGAAAAACCATAGCCTTGACTAGGCGGACCTTAGTCGGCAAAGTGATGTCTCTGCTTTTGAATATACTATCCAGGTTG
>SJYX01023763.1:6458-33259 GCA_006410675.1 Oreotragus oreotragus
AGGTGTCAAGGCTTCTTGGAAGAACTGAGATCTGAACTCCCCTTTGAAGATAAGAAGGATTCAATAGGCACAAAAGCTTGGGAGGGCACCCCAGCAGGAGGCATTGACCTGAGCAGAAGCCTAGAAGCTGGACAATGCAGAGCAGCCTCGGGGCAGGAGCAACAGGGACCAAATGTTAAGCTTCAATGTAATGGAGTCTTTGGCTGAAAAAGGAAGGAATAGGACTGATTTTTTTTTTTAATTCCTTAAGGCAAAAGTTCCAAGACCACTTAGCCAGGACAAAACATGACTACTGAATTTGCTTCCCTGTTACTGGAATTGACAGTCCTGTATCCTATAAACAACTCATACCAGCAGAAATGATTGCATTATTTACTCCAATGAGTTCCCTTAATTTTTGGATTATCCAAAATAACACATGGAGTGTAACCAGTGAATGAATATATCACAGCAGCAATCAAAATAAACACATGGGATGCCTGAGACCATAGCCAAAGGCTAATATTCATTAAATAGGGGAAGGAAAAAACCCAACAAATAGAAGGTTCTGGGTCTCTTTCCTACATATTAATTGTTTATTTCACAATTCTCCTCTACTCCAAACAGACCTTAAACAGCCTCTTCTTAATATGCTCCCATAAAGGATTATAAACTAGAAAGAAGGTTGGTTTAAACAAAAGTAATCAGAAAGTAAGCAATCTTCTTCTTTCTCTCTGGCTCGAAGCTTGTTTTGTCTGTTAAAGAACTTCAGCACACAGACCTCAAGGTCAAACAGAGGTCACTCTTCTGGTTTTTGAGGTATGAGTGCTTTCATGTTATTTGCTCATTTTTATTGCTGAGAATAACCATCCATTTGCCCACATAACCAAGGCCTCCCCAACACAAAGACTTGAGAGTAGGCTCTGGCGGGGGGTTAATCCCATTCAACACAAAGCAAACAACTTCAAATCTCATTAAATGTTGGACTTTAGAGCAAGAATACAAATATTTTCAATTTAGAAAAGGAAGATAGAAATGTGACACAGAAGTATTCTAATCATTTAGTAGAGTAAATCGTACCAACATGATCCTAAAACTGTCAACTTGGTGGGGAAGAGAATAAAACTCCATTAATAATACAACAGTAATGCTTACTTTTTCACATCGGGAAAATTCCATTATAACAAACAGCCCGAGGCTTTTAAATTGCTTTTGTTCTAGATCAGTGGAATATTGTTATGAAGAATATATTGCTAGCGATGATAGTTTAGATCTGAGGATGAAACCTAGCTGATTTTTATAGTGTGAACCAGCAGAGATGGTGGTGGTTGCACATAGGACTGTGTGAATAATCTCCTTTGTGCAAATTTTTAAAAGGTAAACCCTTTGGACTTCCCTGGTGACCCAGTGGTTAAGACTCAGCCCTTCCAATGTAGCGGGCATGGGATAGATCTCTGGTCGAGGAACTAAGATCCCACATGCCCTGCATCATGGTCACAAATAAATAAATAAAAAGTAGACCCTTCACATGGGCACACAGCTTAGTGAAGAGACTGTTGGCTGGAATTCAACTCCATTTGCCCCTTCAGCTAGGGCACAGCTAAACAACCCCCTGCAGAGGTCCTAGTGGCACTAGATTATTCTTTTAAGACCTATTTATAAGGTGATCCTCTGAAATTATTTTCCTTAAGTCTACTCTGGGATAGACCTCACTATATACTTCCTTTTAAGTTATAAGATCCTCTCTGATAGAATTTCCCATTTAAAGATTTGGACTAATGTTTGTTTTTTTTTTCCCCACTGGTTTTGGAAGTGTTTTAGATTCAGCATCCTACAGGGGTCTTGTAGTTCTCCCAGTTATCAACCGTGGCATTTTGAAGTAAGTTAGGATATTTTTTTCACTCTTTCAATACCAAAATGAAATTCATAGGTAATATCATTCTACACCGAGAAGTTTTAAATAATTATAATGCCCACATATAAAAGAGAAAGAAAAGAAGAGCTGTTTATCATAAAGCTATATAAAATGCATAGGCTTAACTATAATACAAAATATAATAAAGTTGTCAGGTGCTGAATAAAACAAAGTTAGAATCTTCTCTCACTTTAAACTGTAGTCTACATTCCTGGAAAAATCAGTGTAAACCCACGACAGTACACTTTGTGATTATGTGGAAAACAGAGTTAGGTGCTAGGTTTGATCATTGGAACAGGCTTTTCACCCATATAAATGGGCTTTTGAAAGTAGTTTGGAGTGTCCATGGAAATTGTTTGTTGGGTGGGACTGTGTCATACGTGGAAGGAGGTATAGTACCCCTGGTCCTAATCTACTGATGCCAGTAATACCAGTCCCCTAATCACTGTGACAATAAAAAATCCCCCCAGATTTCCACAACACACCTGACTAGGGATTTTCTTCTCTCATTGACAATCACTGGGTCAACTAGTCTTGAGTCCAAGAAGGCTGAAAAAACTCAGGACCAGAAAAGTCCTTCCTCGGTGAAGAGGATAATTGCAACTCCACTTTCCCTCAGCCTCTCCTAGGGACTCCAACTCAGCCTCTCCTAGGGGGAAGGAAATACAGCTGATGTGACAATTAGCCAGAACCAGCCCTGGAAAGGACCTTAACGATGGCAAATGAT
Source organism: Oreotragus oreotragus (assembly GCA_006410675.1). Lineage (NCBI taxonomy): Eukaryota > Metazoa > Chordata > Mammalia > Artiodactyla > Bovidae > Oreotragus > Oreotragus oreotragus. Next base: position 9,080 of record SJYX01023763.1, read on the forward strand.
ACCTCTACCTTCTCACTCCAGCTTCTCCCATCTGGCAGGGATTTTCCACTTTCTCCTCCCTTTCAAGCTAGTCTACTCTTTCAGAAGTATAGATGAGGACTTCCCTTGTGGTTAAGAATCTGTCTGCCAAGGTAGGGGACATGGGTTTAATCCCTAGTCCGGGAAGATCCTACATGCCACCGGGCAACTGAGCCCAAGTGCCACAATTACTGAGCTCACGTGCTGCAGCTACTGAAGACCGTGGGCCCTAGAGCTTGTCCTCTGCAAAAAGAGAACTTACTGCAAAGAGAAGCCTGCACACTGCAACAAAGAATAGCCCCTGCTCGCCACAACTAGAGAAAGCCTGCAAGAAGCAACTAAGACCCAGTGCAGCCAAAAATTAATTTTTTAAAAAAGTACAGATGATGTTAGGGATTTATATCTTTCATGTAAATATGTGTTAATTGTATATCTCTCAAATCCAAATGGCTTATGAGAATATGAAAAGGTGCTGAACCTCACTAGAAATTAAGGCAGTGAGAAATTTATAATAAAAATGAAATATTATTTCATACTCATCAGGTTGGCAAAAATCTAAAACTTCAACAATATCAAATGTTGGAAAAGAGTATTGAAATTGGTACAGCCACTTTGGGGAGCAATTTGATTTTATCTATTAAGATCGGAAATGCTCTGATTCCTATATCCCACAAAATCGACTCTTTGCTCTGTACCTTAGAGAAACACAATTTGATTGCACCAGAAGATATATATGTTTGTGGCAGCATTACTTTTAACAGTGAAAAACTAAATCAACTGGAGACATTTAAATGTCATTAATAGAAGATCAGATTCATATATCATCAGGTATTCATAGAAGGGAATATTATACATCAATTACAATGATGAATCACAGCTTTGGGTCTGCACAGTGATAAATCTTAAAAACAATTCAGAAAAGCCAATTGCAAGGTATGCAGAGTGTGACACCATTTAAATAGTTTAAAAACCTGCAAAATAGTGCCATATATTGTTTATAGATACATGAATATGCAGTTAAAGCATAAAACATGTACAAGAATGATTAATGATTCATGATCTTGGTTATTTCTGAAGAAGGAGATAGAAGAATGAGATTGGAAAGAGGACATGCAGAAAGCTCTCAGTTGAATCTGCAATGCTTTTGTTTTTCAAAAAAATATCTGAAGGAGATGTGGCCAACTGTTAACGGTTTAATTTGCTATAGATAGTGCTGGATATACTGGGTACTCATTATATCTTTTACATATTTTGATGAGAAATACACTATAATAAAAATAATGTTAACAAGTGATGCATCTCTAGGGGTGTTTGTTTTCTTGATTTAGCAAAAAGATACACCCCTCGATCTTAGATTGTGGTTCTCTAACATAATTTATTGTGCGTCAGAATCACCTGGAAGGCTTGTTAAAACTCACACTGCTGGGCCCACCCCCAGGGTTTCTGATTCAGTAGGTCTAGGATGGGCCTTGAGAATTTGCATTTCTAGCAAGTTCCCAGATGATGTTGCGGGTTTGGGGACCTCATGTCTCCTGACATTGTTTGAATATTATCGCTATTATCGCAAGAGGACTTTATTCCTGCTATAAGAATTCCAAGAAGTGACGGGAGAAGTATTTTCTGGACCACATGCTTGGCCAAGTTTCTAAAGGCACAGTTATGCTACCTGCTCTGGGTCACAAGTGACACGTCATCTTCCTGGCTTCTTGAGTAATGTCACTGCATCCCTGTAACCGCATCTTACTTGTGGCTGTGTATATTTCAATTTATTCCATTAAAATTTTAGCTCCTCTATACATCTTATTTGGTGTACACCTTATACAAAATACCAGTAGTAGTTACTCTCCAATATTGGAATTATGGTTAATTTTTAAATCTTTTTTGCTTGTCTGCATCATCTAACATTTCCATAATGAACATTTCCATCATGGACAAGTATTAGTTACATAGTAAGGATATTAAAATAAAATGAATATATATCAAATTGTGTTAGGCTCTGTGATGTGGGCGGAGCTTCTAAGAAGTAATACAGATATAGACTTGCCTTCAAGAGATTTATGATCTTGTTCATACATACACTGGAAAAACATTTCATAATAAGACAAGGCATTCAGGAAACAGTGTTCACTAAAAGTACAGTTGGCAAGTACTTTGGAAGGAAAAAATGACTAGGTTGAGTGAACCTAGAAGAAGCGTTTGGGCCCAGCCTTGGATGATAAACGTGCCAGAGCCTAAGCAGAGGGCAAGGAAGGATTCAAGGGTCTTTGCAAATCCCCAGGCTATATACAGGTACTCAGTGAACACTGTGAAGAACTGAACACTTACTGAACTCACACAGCAACTGCACTCTGGCACGAGTACACATGCAGCCACATAATAGTGGCTCATACCCAAGACACATAAACTGAAACCAAAATTAATTTCACTGTGGGTTCAGGACAAGTCAGGTACGGGAGAAAATGTCTTTTTCTTCTTTTACATGATTTCTGCATGATGACTACATCCCTAAAGTGCATCTGTGAATTTGTAAAGAAAGACCCATGTGGACTGGACACACCTCTTCCTGGGTGTGTTCTCCTCCCTTTTGCTCTGAATTAAGATTGAGGAGTTCATCGTGGATTATTGTTCTTCTAGTTTCTCTGTTCAAAACCATACTTCTAGTTTCTCTGTTCAAAACAAAAGGAGTGTCTCTTCTTTATATTTGGGTCATTTATATTTTTCTCTGTGTTAAAAAAGCCTGCACCACATCTACTTTATCCATTCATCTGTTGTTGGACATTTAGCTTGTTTCCATGTCCTGGCTATCATAAACAGTGCTGCAGTGACAACTGGGGTGCAAACAGATAGCTGCTGGGAATCTGCTGTATAGTACAGGGAACTCAATTCGGTGCTCTGTGATGACCTAGAGCATGGGAGTGGGGAGAAGTTCCAAAAGAGAAGGGATATATGGATATCATATATATATCATGATGCATATATCACTCTGTTGTACATCATAAACTAACCCAACAATGTTAAACAATTATACTCCAATAAAACTAAAGTCTTCCCAGGTGGTACAGTGGTAAAGAATCCACCTGACAATATAGGAGGCACAGGAGATGCAGGTTTGATCCCTGGGTGGGAAAGATCCACCTGGGAGTAGGAAACTGCAACCCACTCCAGTATTCTTGCCTGAAAAATCCCATGTACACTGGAGCCTAGTGAGCTAGCGTCCAAGGGGTTGCAAAGAGTTGGACACAACTGAGCACACACACACAAACACAAAAATAAAATAAAACAGACCAAACCAAAAAGCCTGAAGGCGTCTACTTCTGGACAAGATAAAACAACAGGACCCAAATCTATCCTTCTGCCTTCAACAACTACAAAAGCAGATTAAAATATATGAAAAAATAGGTGCTGGGGTACGAGGGCCTGGACGGAGGAGGTGCATGAGGAAACTTTTGAGGGTGATGAATATATTCACTATCTTGATTATACTGATGCTTTTATAAAACTTAGATTGTATACTTCAAATACAAGCTTATGTCAATTTTATCTAAATAAAACTGTTTAAAAAGTACTGGAAAGAAAAAAAAAAAAAAAACCCAGTCTGGAAGCACTGGTCCATAAAACAAACAAACAAACAAACAAAACAATAAAACCTCCTATGCCATTCCTTGGGTAGTTTCCATTTCTTTTAGCAAATTTTAAAAATTACTGTTAAGCAGAGGTGAAAAATACTCCTGTGCTATTTAATTGAATAATCTCCCCTCTTTTTATAAGATCTGTTAAGCACTGGGATGCTAATAAAGTTAAAGCTCCTGGACGTTCACTTGTAGAGTTCTTTCCAAAGTTCTATAGCTAATTTTCTGTTTGTAATTGTGTTTTCTTTTTTTAAGAGGCCCCAAATTGTATTGTATAAGATAAGATTCAGGCTCCATGAAACCTGGAGGCAACTCTACTTTATTTTTCCCCACATCATGCAGCTTGTGAGATCTTAGTTCCTCCACCAGGGACTGAATCTGCCCCCAGGCAGTGAAAGTACAGAGTCCTAACGACTGGGCAGACAGGGAATTCCCCAACCCTTCTTTTAAAAAAAAAAGAAAAAAGATTTTATTATAGAGCAACATCCAGACTCCAGGTCCAGCTGCTGAAGAGACCATGTTATGACCGTGTTATGCTGCGGGTACTTGTGGGCACAGCAGGCATCCATGGGTTCCCTCCCTTCTCTTTAGAGCAGGGATGGTAATGGTGGGCAGGGGTTCTTAAGGGTTCCTCCTACCACTTGGGTCTCAAGGCAGCATGATCTTCACTTTGATGCCCAGCATACCCTGTCTGAGCAGCATATGGCGCCAGCTGGTGTCTGCGTAGGAGTTAACAGGGTATCCGCTGATGTCCATCCATAACTTCATGGATTTAACCCTCTGTCCTCAGTTTCCCAGGCACTAAAACCTAGCATCCTCGGCCCCACTCTTCATGATGACCCATAGCACACTCCAGCAAGCCCTCCTAGAAGTGTGTGCTGCAGACTCTGCTGGGGCAATGGCTCACGGAGCTCTCCTGTCTGCCTTTCCCCCATAAAGTTCTACATGGCCCTCAGGGAAGCAAAACCTCTTCTGAAGCACAGCAGTTAATTCCTGAATCCGCTGGCCTTTCTCACCAATAACATTCTGTGTCCACGGGACCAAGATAATGATTTCTGTCCTGGTTGGTTGAAGTTGGACTTTACCAGAGGTGTCATCTTTGGCCAGTACCCAAGTGAGAGGCTTGTTCAGTTCAGCCTGGAGGATGCCATCAGAGAACTCTTGGACACTGGCACTGCCATCTTGCCATCTGGTGCCATCTTAAGGAATAGCCCAGTGCTGCTGTTAAATGGCCTAAGGAGTGTGATGTGAAGAAATTGGTCCCATTGCTATTGCAAATGGAACACAAACACGCAAAGAACTTTAGGACTGTGGTGGTCTAGAGCATCATTCTGTCCTGGGATAAGCCTCTGTGAACTTGGTAACAGCCACTGAGGAGCTGTGAATAATATTTCAGACTTCTTCACTTGCTTTCTCATCAACTGGTCAATCTAGAGGGACTCAAGTGTGATGGAGAAAAAATGACCCAATAAATGTAATTCGGCTTCAGCAGCTTCAGAATGCCAGTTTCCTGCCACCCTCAATGGCACTCAAGAATTGAGCAAGCAAACTAGGCTTTGCCTTGGGTGCTCTTTGTGACTCTGCACTGGAGAATTTTGGTTTCAACCCCTTCAGAGTGGGTGTCCTGAAATGATCATGGAAATAGGATCTTTTACTACATTTTGGGCCACATTTCACACTGTTCCTTAGTAAAATATCCCTGCTCTTCTTCTCTGTGAACCGCACCCCACTTTTCCCTCAGTACAAGCTCGGTGCCTTCTTCCTGGAATTGCCTTTGGATATCTATCTAGTGCTGAGTGAATGTGTCCTGAAATGATCATGGAAATAGGATCTTTTACTACATTTTGGGCCACATTTCACACTGTTCCTTAGTAAAATATCCCTGCTCTTCTTCTCTGTGAACCGCACCCCACTTTTCCCTCAGTACAAGCTCGGTGCCTTCTTCCTGGAATTGCCTTTGGATATCTATCTAGTGCTGAGTGAAATCGTCTTCCCTCAACCCGAGCACATAAGATATGACTGTTCTCGAAGCTTTTAGGAGTTTAGACCCCAGCTCCTCTAACCATGTGATCTTAGGTAAGTGATAATTTTTCAGAGCAGAGAGTCCCCAAATAATAATTCATTTTCCACACTCATATGTGTTAATTTTATAATTAAAATATTTTATGATGTCTATAACAATTCCTACTGATGACCTGGAGTTGGCATGAAACTTAACTAAGATAATATATGTAAGTAAATATCTTTCATAAGCTAAAAATGCTGTACAAACATAAGGTACTGGCACAGACAATGTTTCAAATATTTAATGACCGGTAGGTGCTGGCCTTGACCAATCAGTATAGTCTTCAAGCACAGCACTGGAGCTCAGCCTGGTAGGTTTCCTAATGGGCCAAATATTAACGCTTTAGTCACTAAATTAAAAGAAGGTTTGCCGTTTCCTGAAGGAGAAGGTGAGGTAATAGCAGTCTAATGGAAGGCGACTTGGGGAGGTAGCAACTATATTCTTTTTCAGATTCTCTTCCCTTATAGGTTAACAGGATACTGAACATAGTTCCCTGTGCTGTCGAGTAGGTCCTTGTCAGTTATCTATTTTATGTATAGTAGTGTATGTATGTTAATGCCAACCTCCTAATTCATCCCTCCTTCCTTTCCTTTTGGCAGCCATAAATTTGTTTTCTATGTCTGTGAGTCTTTTTCTGTTTTATAAATATGTTCTTGTCTATCTTTTTTTGTTAAGAGGCCACATATAAGCAATGCCATATGATATTTGTCCTTCTCTGCCTTACTAGGTTCACTTATTATGATAATCTCTAGGTTCATCCTTGTTGCTGCAAATGACATTATTTCATTCTTTCTTATGACTGAGTATTCTACATCTTCTTTATACATTAATTTGTCAGTGGTTATCTAGTTGTTTCTGTGTCTTGGCTATTGTAAATAATGCTGCAATGAACATTGGGATGCATGCATCTTATAAAATATTTTTGAACAAAAATGAAGCACAACACATAAAATGTTGTGGGATGAAGTTAAATCAGTTCTTAGAAATTTATAGCATTATAAATTAGCTTATATTAGAAAAGAAGAAAGGTCTTAAATCAACAGACCAAGCATCCATCTTAAGAAACCAAGAAAAGCAAAGTAAGCCAAATGAAGGTGGAAGGAAGGAAATAATAAAGAGAGGAAAAAAGCCACTTAATACTGAAAAATGATAAAGAAAATCAGTAAAATCAAAAGCTGGTTCTTTGAAAAGATCAGTGAAATAAAAGTACCCATTTCCTTCTTCAGAAAAAAGTACTATTAACAATTAAAAATAAAAAATAGAAAAGACACAAATTACCGATGTCATTAAAGACCTCAGAGATGTTTAAAAAAAAAAAGTACTCTAAACAACCCTATGCACATAAATTCAGTAACTTAGATGAAATGGACCAATTCCTTAAAAGCCACAAAATTCCAAAACTCACCCAAAGAAGAAATAGGTAACATATGTATTAAAGAAATGGAGTCCACAGGTGAAAACCTTAAAAACAAACAAACTTCCAGGTCCAATGGCTTCACTGGTAAATCCTATCAAACTTTAAAAAAACAAATAGCACTATTTCTATACAATCTCTGCCAGCAAACAGAAGGGAAGGGAAAGGAACACTTCCCAATCTATTTTATGAAGCTAGAATTGCCTTGATACCAAAAAAAAAACTAGACAAAGACAGTACAGGGAGAGAAAATTATAGACCATTATCCCTCATGAACAGCACACAAAAATCTTGAAACAGCAACAACGACAACAAAGAACAACTAGAAAATCAAATCCAGCAATATATGAAAAGACTACTACTCCATGACCAAGTGGGATTTATCCTAGACATGCATGACTGGCTCCAAATGTAAAAATCAATCAGTGTAATTCACCATATTAAAAAACTAAGAAAAATGGCACTAGTGTATCCAACAGTGCAGAAAAAGCATTTGAAGTCATCCAGCATCCATTCATGATAAAAACGCTCAGCGATATAGAAATAGAAGGAAATTTCCTTAATTTGATAAAGGCCATCTACAAAATACCTACAGTTAATGTAATGTTTAAGGGTGAAATACTGAATGCTTTCCCCTAATGTCAGGAACAAAGCAAAGATGTCCTCTCATCACTCCTATTCAATGTGATACAGGAAGTCTTAGTCAGTGTAATAAGTCAGAGAAAGAAAGTAGCAATAAAAGGCATACAAAAGCATATGAAAAAAAATATGGCCTTTCTGGCAGTGACGACCTCCCCATGAGAACGTGACTTTCGCAAAGAATCACCTTCATCCTCTCCAGAAGTGGAGAAGAGGAAACACAAGAAGCGGCGCCTGGTGCAGGGCCCTGATTTTGTATTTCATGGATGTGAAATGCCCAGGATGCTATAAAATCACCGCTGTCTTGAGCCATGCACAAATCATAGTTTGGCTGTTCTATTGTCCTCTGCCAGCCTATAGGAGGAAAAGCGAGGTTTACAGAAGGATGCTTCTTCAGATGGAAGCAGCACTTAAAATAACCTATATCAGGATGAATGGGAAACCATCCCAATAAACACATTTTGGATACAGAAAAAATAAAGAATATTGTGTATTTGTAGATGACATGATTTTCTACATAGACAATCCCAAGTAATTTACTAAAAACTCTTAGATTAACAAATGAAGGGACTCCTCTGGTGGTCTGGTGGCTAAGACTCTGAGCTCTCTATGCTGAGGCCCTTGGTTTGATCCCTGGTAGGGGAACTAGATCCCACATGCCACAAAAGACCCTGTGCAGCCAAATAAATAAATAAAAATATTTTAAAAAAATGAAGTTAGCACAACTATAAGAGATAAGGCTAATTCACAAAATTATGATATTTCTATATGCTTAAACAATTCAGAAATCAAAATTCAAAATATATTTCATTTAAAAATTTTAAAAGAGAAATACTTAAATATAAATTTAACAAAACTTATTCAGGATCTGCATGCTGACAACTATAAACACTAAAGAAAGATATCAAAGAACATAAATAAATGGAGAAACATACTGGATTCATGGATTGGAAGATCGAATTTAGTTGAACATGCCAATTTTCTCCAAAAAAATCAATAGATTTAATACAATTCCAATCAAAAGTCTGATCAAAAGTAAGATTTCTGCAGATATAGACAAGCTGGTTCTTACATTTATTTGGAAAGGGGAAGGGAGCAGAACAGCCAACACAATTTTGAAAAAGAAGGATCAAGTGGGAGAAATCAGTCTAACCAGTTTTAAAATTAACTATAAAGGAAGAATAATCAAGATGCTGTGGTGCTGGTGGAGGGATAGAGGCAGAGACCAATGGATCAGTCTATATCAAACAACTGAATCAGAAAATGTCAATTATTGACAAAGGTAAAAAAGCAATTCAATGGTTAAAAGGCAGTCTATTCAACATATGATGTTGGAATAACTGAACATCCAAATGTAAAAGTATGCCACAAAAATTTAAAGACAAAAAAATCTTGACCTCAATCTCACATTTCATTGAAAAAGAGATCATAGATGTAAAGTGTAAAACTATAAAACTTTCACAAGAAAATGTTCATGACTTGGGATCAGGGAGCTTTCTTAGTCTTGATATCAAAAGCACAACCCAGAAGAGAAAAAATAGACAAATTGGACTTTATTAAAATGAAAACCTTTTGCTTTATGAAAGACATCAAGAGAATGGAAAGCTATAGATGTGGGGGAAAATATTTTCAAATCAGATACCCAACAAAGGACTTGTATCTAGAAAAATTCTCAAAACTCAATAGTAGGAAAGCAAACAACCCAATTAAAAATGAGGAGAACATCTTGTTACAGTTTAATTCTTATAACCCTTAAAATAAAAGTTGTTGTTTAGTTGCTAAGTCATGTCTGGTTCTCTGTTACTGCATGGACTGTGGCCTGCCCGGCTCCTCCATGCCTATCATTTATTTATGTATCTATTTTTGGCTGTTCTGGATCTTCATTGCTGTGTGCTGGCTTTGTCTAGTTGTGGTGAGCTGGGGCCACTCTCCGGTTGCGGTGCTTGGGCTACCTGCTGTGGTGGCTTCTCTTGTTGTGGAGCATGGGCTTCAATAGTTGTGGCCTGAGGGCTCTAGAGCACAGATGAAGTAGTCATGCCACATGGGCTTAGCTGCTCGACAGCATATGGGATCTTCCTGGAACAGGGATCAGACCAGTGTCCCCTGGATTGCAAGGCAGATTCTTAACCACTGCACCACCAGCAAAGCCCCCAAAGATACCTATTTTGATAGGAAATGATGACCAATGCCTTTCTTTTGGTTTCAATGCCATTTTAAAATATAGTGCTTTCTGGATAATTTACATTACCGTGGGTGGGAACAAAAATAATTGAGGTTTAAAATTAATTCTGTTTAATATGAATATTACAGGAAAAGTATAAGTAAGCATTTTATTCACTTCAGTTTGATTTAAGTGATCAGCTCTTTTAGAAAACTTTCCTTGCCCCTTAAATATGAATTCCATATTCCTTCCACTGTGCTTTGCCCAGTTCCTGTGCATATCTTTATCATAGTACCTTTCTTACTTTACAGTATTAACCTGTCTCCTGAGGGTAGCTTTCACTTTATTTCCAAGCCCTAGCATAGTAACTGGCAGGTAGTAACCACTCAGTGTGTTTGTTGAATAATTAAAGACTTGTAAAGAAAAAGTAAAATTATTGATGAAATAATTAAATAGCAACAACCAAAAATTCTGATAATATTACCATGCTTTTAGAATGGTCCCTGATGCATAGTAGGTCCTCAATACATGTTGATTTATTCAAAAACTGTTAGAAAACTTCAATGTACGAAGCACTGCTACAGTTGATGGGTAAATCACATGCATTTTAGATCATAAATTAAAGGAAAAACAGCACAGACCAAAATCCCTACCCTAATGGGATTTACATTTCAATAGGAGAGACAAACAGTAAGTAAAATAAATAGATGAAATATGTAGTTTGTTAGATGGCAAAAAAAAGGCATATCTATGTACTTCACCTGAGAGGAAATAAGCACGTGAAAAGACGTCAATATGATCAGCCATTAGGAAAATGCAAATGAAAGCCATTTTGAGATATGGAAGTGGAACCCTTCCCTTGTGGCTCAGCTGGTAAAGAACCCACCCGCGATACAGGAGACCTGGGTTTGATCCCTAGGCTGGGAAGATCCCCTGGAGAAGGGAAAGGCTGCCTACTCCAGTATTCTGGCCTGGAGAACTCCACGGACTGAACAGTCCATGGGGTTGCAAAGAGTCAGACATGAGTGAGTGCCTTTCACTTTCACTGTTCACTGAGATCTTATATATAGCTCTTAGGATGAAAAAAACATCAGTAGCGACAAAAGCCTGGCAGTATCTACTGGTGGCAAGGCTGTGGAGCAACTGGAACTCTCATTTATTGCTGGGAATATAAAATGATTCTCAGGAATACAATTTGCCTGTGAAACACATACTTATCATGTGATACGGTATGATACCACTCTTAAGTATGTACCTTAGAGAAATGAATTCTATGTCCACCCCGAAACCTGCACACGGATGTTTATATCTGCTTTATTCTAATCATCCCCAAACCGTGAAGGCAACCCCCCAAATCCTCCAATGGGTGAATAAAGTGAGTATATTCATATCCTTTAGCATTAAGATACTATTTAGCAATAAATATTGCTAGTAGAGTATGAATACTACTGAGCAATGAAAAGGAATGAACTATTATTATTATATAGTAGTAATTATATGTAGTAATATGAATGAGTCTTAAAGACATTGCTGCTACTGCTAAGTTACATCAGTCGTGTCCAACCCTGTGCTACCCCATAGACGGCAGCCCACCAGGCTCCTCTGTCCCTGGGATTCTCCAGGCAAGAACACTGGAGTGGGTTGCCATTTCCTTCTCCAGTGCATGAAAGTGAAAACTGAAAGTGAAGTCGCTCAGTCGTGTCCGACTCTTAGCGACCTCAAGAACTGTAGCCTACCAGGCTCCTCCATCCATAGGATTTCCCAGGCAAGAGTACTAGAGTTGGGTGCCATTGCCTTCTCCACTTAAAGACATTATGTGGAGTCAAAGAAGCCAGTCTCAAAAGACTCTATATGTTTTGATTCCATTTCTATGACATTTAGGAAAAAGGCCAAGTGAAGGAGTCATGGAGAACAGACCACCACTTTCCAGGGGTTATAATGAGGGGACAGTGGAACTCTAAAGGGATTTTTTTAGTGTGAAGGGGATAGAATCATCTTTATCTTGATTGTGATGATGTTTACACATAGAATACACACACATATACTCATCAATTATACTTATTAGATGTTGATTTTAAAAAAGAAAGAGAAGCCTATTCCTAGGTAGGACCTCTGACTTCATCTGAAAGAGACAGTTTGCCAAAATTCTGTGCTTCTCAACTCAATTCCAAAGGAGAAAATAAATATTAAGTCAATAAATAGATTAAAAAAACAAAAGCAAGAAAAAAAAAGCAAACACAACCAAACCACACCTTCTATATGCAGGCTCAGCAACTCAAAGTCAGAGTTAATTTACTAGGTAATTATCCTACTTATTGTTGGTTTAAAACTCAGCATTCAAAAACCTAAAATCATGGCATCCGGTCCCATTACTTCATGGCAAATAGGTTGGGAAACAATGACAGACTTTATTTTGTTGGGCTCCAAAATCGCTGCAGATGGTGACTGCAGCCATGAAATTAAAAGATTCTTGCTCCTTGGAAGAAAAACTATGACCAACCTAGACAGCATATTAAAAAGCAGAGACATTACTTTGCCAACAAAGGTCCGTCTAGTCAAAGCTATGGTTTTTCTAGTAGTCACGTATGGATGTGAGTTGGACTGTAAAGAAAGGTGAGCGCTGAAGAACCGATGCTTTTGAATTGTTGTGTTGGAGAAAACTCTTAAGAGTACCTTGGACTGCAAGGTTATCCAACCAGTCCATCCTAAAGGAAATCAGTCCTGAATATTCACTGGAAGGACTGATGTTGAAGCTGAAGCTCCAATACTTTGGCCACCTGATGCGAAGAGCTGACTCATTGGAAAAGACCCTGATGTTGGGAAAGATTGAAGGCAGGAGGAGAAGGGGATGACAGAAGATGAGGTGGTTGGATGGCATCACTGACTTGATGGACATGGGTTTGAACAAGCTCCAGGAGTTGGTGATGGACAGGGAAGCCTAGTGTGTTGTAGTCCATGGGGTGGTAAAGAGTCGGACACGACTGGGCAACTGAACTGAATTGAATTATCCTACACAACCATACAATCATGCTTCAGGTTATTAGAGCAATGGGTTGAACTGAAAAAACTAGATAGGGGTGCTTTCTGATGTGAAATTGTTACCATTCAGAGTTTACTGTGTTGTTTTTCTTCTTAATTTCATTTTCTATTTCAGGCTGGATTTATTGATAAGCACTCAGAGGCTATTTTTGTTAAAAAAAAAAAAGTGTGTATTAAGAGTTCACTGCTACTGCTGCTGTTAAGTCGCTTCAGTTGCATCCGACTCTGTGCGACCCCATGGACTGCAGCCTACCAGGCTCCTCCGCCCATGGGATTTTCCAGGCAAGAGTACTGGAGTGGGTTGCCACTGCCTTCTCCGTAAGAGTTCACAGTAGGTTACAAATGATGTTTTCTTCTTGCATTCTATTGTTTTTTAAAAAAATTCTGTAATGAACATGTATTACTTTATAAACCAATAACCTAAATAAATTATAAGAACCGAAGTCAACTGCTAACTGGAGTATCTCCCACATAGAAAAATTTCTGGACCATGTTTTAATTTATAGGCAAGAATGGGCTTAGTTACTCTAGGTATGATATCTAGTGGTTGTAAAATGTGTGCTTCTAAAAGGGTTTCAGAGTTCCCTTAAAAGGTTGTGTAAACAATTTGGCAGTTACTCAAAAAGTTAAACAGAATTACCATATGACCCAGCAATTCCGCTCCTATGTGTTTACCCAAAAGAGCTGAAAATAGGTGTTCAAATAAGTAGGGCTTCCCTGGTAGCTCAGCGGGTAAAGGATCCGCCTGCAGTGTAAGAGGCCCCGGTTCAATTCCTGGGTTGGGAAGATCCCCTGGAGAAGGGATAGGCTACCCACTTCAGTATTCTTGGATGTCCCTTGTGGCTCAGCTGGTAAAGAATCCTCCTGCAATGGGGGAGGCCTGGGTTCAAATGAGTACATATACACTCACGTTCACCACAGCATTGTTTACAATTCCCAAAAGCTGGAAACAACTCACATGTCATCAACTGATGAACTGATTAAAAAATATTAATACCCACATAAGGGGATATCACCCAGCCATAAGAAAGAATGAAGTGTTGACACATGCGACATCATGAATTCACCTTGAAAACATTGCTATGTGAAAGCAGCCGAACAGAAAAGGTCACTTTTTGTATGATTCCATTTATATGAAATATCCAAAATAGGTAAACCTAAAGACAGAAGGCAGATAAGTGGTTGCAAGGCCCTAGAGCAAGGGAAGAATGGGGAGTGACTGCTTAACGTGTATTGTGTTTCCCTTTGGGGCGATAAAAATGTTTGGAACAAGATAGATGTCACGATAATACAACTCTGTGAATGCATTACGTGTCACTGAATTATGTTCTTTAAAATGCTTAATTCTGTGTTCTGTGACTCTTACCTCAATTTTCAAAAAAGAGATGAAGTGTATCCCTGCAGGCTTATTTACATTTGCAGCAAAAATCCTTGTTTTTCAAGGAAATTATAAAGGATAAATTTAGTTTAGCCCATATCGGAATAGTTAAGAACTCTGAGTGACATGAGAATTAATCAGTGATATGCACTTTTTTGAAAGTGATCTGAATAGTCTAAAAATGTTCAGAGGAATTGAGTAGTGGGAATGGTTACAAATCAGCACAATGAACTCCCTTTGTACAAGCTAGTCACGTGTGAAAAGAATCTCTTGAACCCTAGTGGTCCTTGCAATTCTTGGGATCCAGTGCCTGTCAAAGGTATCTTTTTGTTGTGATGTTGGTTTAAGCGTGAGAGAAGTAAAGGTGAGGTGTTACCTACGAAATTCGACTTTGGGGCCTGGAATGTTTCTAAAAATTTTGAAATCTTAGGCTTCTCTCTTCACTTAATGATGATTCTTTCAAATATCTGATTTTTTAAAAAAAATTCTTGGACTACCTCGTTTTTCCTTTGAAAGTACGTAAGACCCTCTTCACGATGCCTAGCAAATGACTATCCTTTAAAATAATCAACACAAAGTCACTTACTGAAACTCACTGTTTGAATTTTCCATTTCCGTGTTATTTACTCTTAACCATGATCCTGAAAATTTTCAGATAGAAGTCCTGAGCTGGCTATTTTCTGCCCTCTTCAAACTCAGTCTTTCTCCCAGCATATGCTATGCCCCGGCAGGCTGACCTATACGGATTTCAATAGGCTCCAGAGCCTCTGACGTCCTGTAGGGTTCAGCCAATGGGAGGCACGTGCTGGAGGTCAGAGGGCAGGGGCAGAGCGCGCTCTTTGCAGGCCGGTTGATTGTGTATGTGTTCTTCTGTGTTGTGTTCTTACAGAAGACAGTCACTAGTGTTGTGTAACCCTCTCACACATGACTTAAGCAGCAGCCTTCCCTGTATTCAAGATATTTCTCTCTCTTGCCCTTTCTGACTTACGGGTTTGTTTAAGGTTCCACACTGCTTTTAGTCCTTGCTGGTTTCCCTCAGCCCTGCACAAGCGAAGTCGCTCAGTCGTGTCCGATTCTTTGCTACCCCAGGGACTGTAGCCTACGAGGTTCCTCCATCCATGAAATTTTCCAGGCAAGAATACTGGAGTGGGTTGCCATTCTCCAGGGGATTTTCTCCAGGGGATTTTCTTGACCCAGGGATTGAACCCGGGTCTCCAGCATTGCAAGCAGAGGATTTTACCTTCTGAGCCACCGGGTCCAGAGCAAAACGAAGACGCAAAACTTTTCGTTCAAAAACCACAGTGAGTTCAAGATGGCGACCACCATCGCTGGCGATTGAACAGTGCCGGGACCTTCTAAGTGCGGGGTCTTGCGTGACTACACAAACTGCATATACACGAAGCCCACCCTTACTCACACTATTTTAAACAGTTCTTACCCGAAATGCTCCTCTGTTAACCTGTTGAAGTGTGCTGGCCAGGTTAATTTTCTAATATCAGGTCTAAAGGGTTCTCTCCCGTTAAAAAAAAAAAAATGTGACTCGGTTAGGGGTTCTGGAAAAGTAGTTGTGATCTATCCTTAGATTTAAAAAGTGTGCAGTTTAAAACTTTTTTAGTAGATTTGCATCTCCAGTAGGAAATTCACTTACTTTTTCTTCCTCAACGTTATACAAAAAAAAAAGCCACTCATTTGCGAACCAGCTGGGCCACCACTATAACCCTTGAGTCTGACTCACCGTGGGCTGGTACCCTAGCTGAAATGTGTGACTCCCAAGCATGCCTTCCAGGCAGGTGCAGGAATTTTTAGCAGTAATTTCAACCAATGTGTCGATTTTGTGTGTGTGTGTGTGTTTGTACCAGATACAGAATCTACCAAATATGCTAGCGTTTTCTCCTCTCTCTTGGAAATAAGATTTAAACCGAGAACCTTCTCATAGTCTGGAACCTATTTTCTCTCTCTGGCTAGAGACTTGACTGAGATAGCGATCTCTTAGTATTACTAAATAAACACCAGTTAGGCCTCCTGTCTTGAGTAAGGCCTGCTCTCTCAACACCATCTTTAACAGACTTGGGGGTTAAGGTGAGAGTCAACATATCATGCTATCTTATTAGTTTCAAAATGGGAGTCCCATAAGCCCTCCTGTGCCAGGACTTTTTGCTTTTGTTGCTTTGGTGGCAAACAAACATGAGTTTCAGAAATACTCTACAACTCTTGTGTTTCACTGCTTGAACTTGCCACAGGCCTTTTTGCTCTTGACCACTGAGCCTTCTTCAACAACTGTGGGAGTTACATCCATCACTTGTTTCTTTTTTTTTTTTTAAGCTTTTTATTTTGTATTAGGGTATAGCTGATTAAGAACGTTGTGATAGTTTCAGGTGAAGAGTGAAGGGACTCAGCCATATATATACATGTATCCATTCTCCTTCAAACTCCCTCCTGTCCAGGGTGCTAGGTAACACTGAACAGAGTTCCCTGTGCTATACAGTAGGTCTTTGTTAGTTATCCATTTTAAATATAGCAGTATCACTCATTTCTAAAGTACACACTGATGGGTTCTACACACACAGTCCGTTGATTTGGTCATGTTGCACCTCAGAGCCTTGGACAGAGCAGGAAGCAGACGTGGGATTTCTGTGTTTTTCTCCCCATTTCTCCACGCCTCCAGTTTTCCCAGTTTTTATTCTTTTTAAAAAAATGTTGGCCATGCACTCTGCATGTGGGATCTTATCTCCCAATAAAGGATCAAACCCAAGCTTCATGCACTGAAAGCATAGAGCCCTAACCATTGAACCGCCAGGGAAGTCTCAGTTTTTAAGAAACTCTCCTGAACAGTCACCTTTAATATAAAGTATTATACAGAAAAGTTCACTTCTTTGACGATTTACCAAATATATTGTCTCATCTTTTCTCTGAAATGCAAATTTTCTCTCAAGAACAAACTTTCATTTCAAAAGGGGGGTCATATAAAAAAAAATCCAACTGTTTAAATCCAGAGCACAGAAAAATTACTCCTAGAACAATACACAGAATGTTCATTGGGCCTAAAACATTTCATTTGTTTGTGAATCGGCTACATTTCCATTCATCTGGGGTCTGTTCTTGAGCTAAGCAAATACCCAGTGTGGCCACAGAAATGAGCCTTCTCTTGTGAAAGCCTTGTAAACAACAGAATTGCTTAGACTTTTAGTCTGGATGGCTGGAAGGGCCTGAGAGGTCTTATACCCAAACTGCAAATGAGAACACTCAGAACATTTCTGGACTGGGTGACAGAACTGATGCACAGAGTTGAGAATTTTGCCCAAGGTATCAGATATCTAACCCAGGCAGTTTTGAAGTGGCTCTATGCAGACACACAGTTTGGGGGAAAATTGGCCCCCTATTTTAATGTGCCTGCTCTTCCATCACCCATTCCTGCCATTTTCTTTCCTGTACATTGTTCTCTGTGTGGTTAAGTGGGGGAGGATGCCTAACAATTACCTGTCTACTTTGCTCTCTGTGATGTTCATTTCTGCCCCTTCCCTGGTTTGCCTGCCAGACACAGGAGTTGCTCCAAATGTCTTATAGTAATAAAATTGCCATCTTTACCTATCTCCTATAAGCCAGTACTGTATTATTTCAACAATTAAAAAAAAGTTCATAGTTACTGATAACCTTTCATAGTAATTAAATAAGCCTGATCATTTTAAATTTCAGTGCTTTAAAAGTTATTTTATTTTTAAATTTATTTCAGACTTATTTGAAACATTCAGCAGAAGTAGGATAAACAGTATTATAGACAGTTCCACCAATTATCCAAACTTTGCTAATCTAATTGTATTTATCTTTTGGGTTTGGGAGAGAGGCCTGGAGTATTTGAAAATAAATCCAAAACAACTTTCATCCTAAATCCTTCATTATGCATGAAAAGTTAAGACCTCAAGAAAAAATATAACCACAGTACCATCAAGTCTAACAAAATTAATAATTTCTTGACATCTATATCAAGTCGACATTTTCTTTCCCTGATTGTCTCAACAATGTCTTTTAAACAATTGGTTTATTCTAATCAGAGCCACACAAGATCTAAACATTGCATTTGATTTACTATGCCTTTTAAAAGTCACTATTCACCGGCATTTTGACTTTCACTTCATTTGACCAAGGAAGAATTGTATGGTCCCAGTTCATAGGTGGGTGAACTGGGGCTCAGAAAGGTTAAGAAATCTTTCCAGGTTCTCATTGCTTGGGGCATGACCCAGAATTTGAATTAAGATCTGCCTAAGGCTTCCCTGGTGGCTCAGGTGGTAAAGAATCCGCCTGCAATGCAGGAGACCTGGGTTCAATCTCTGGGTGGGGAAGATCCCCTGGAGAAGGAAATGGCAACCCACTCCAGTATCCTTGCCCGGAGAATTCCATGGACAGAGGAGCCTGGTAGGGTATAGTCCATGGGGTCACAAAGAGTCGGACACGACTGTGCGACTAATAACAATTTAAGTCCCCAAACTCTTTTTTCACTCCTTCGCCTTCAGGCTACCAGGGTTTTTTCTGCATTGCAGAGAGGCAAAAGGCCTAGTGGTTAAGGGAGTGTTTTGAATTCCATGGACAGAGGAGCCTGGTAGGGTATAGTCCATGGGGTCACAAAGAGTCGGACACGACTGTGCGACTAATAACAATTTAAGTCCCCAAACTCTTTTTTCACTCCTTCGCCTTCAGGCTACCAGGGTTTTTTCTGCATTGCAGAGAGGCAAAAGGCCTAGTGGTTAAGGGAGTGTTTGGGCTCCGGTTGGCCTGGATGTAAACTGGAGCAAGTTACATAATCTCTCTGATCCTCCACTTCTGTCTGCATCTGTAAAATAAGGTTAATGATGATGGTTTGGGGCTGATAAAACAGGAGAAAGCACATATAGAATTTAGCATAGTGCTAGGCACATAGAAAGTACTCAGTAAACCTTAGCTATTATTTCTAGTGTAGAGGAGGAGAAAGAATCACAAACAAAAGTTTTCTGCTTTTGTCAATAGCCTAGGAGTGGTGGTTCATCACTGTTACTACAACTTGTTTAGGACTGAGTCTGAAGGGGTAGAGAGGTTTGGAGTAGGGGGTTGATTCTGCCTGAATTGGAGAAGAAAGCCCTGGACATAAAAAATTTAAATAGGCGTCCAAAGAGTTCTCCAGAGACCTCAGCTGGAAAACAGTTGAACATGTCTTCTGACCTTCCACAGAGGGAAAACTGGTAGGGAGTAGAGATGGAAGGAGGGAGATGTCTCAATGTTTATTTGAATTTGGAACCATTATAAATGCATCAAACAAATTTCAAGAAAATGAATTTCATGGAAAAAAAAAAAACAACCCTCTCTTATCATGGGGTAAATGCTGAGAATGGGAAAACTAAGATCTAATGACATAATAGTAATAATAATAATAATGAAAGTGAAAGTGTTAGTGGCTCAGTGGTGACCAACTCTTTGCAACCCCATGGAGTGGGGCCCACCAGGCTCTTCTGTCCATGGGATTCTCCAGGCAAGAATACTGGAGTGGGTTGCCATTTCTGTCTCCAGGGGATCTTCCCAACTCAGGGATCAAACCCCCATCTCCTGTGTCTCCTGCATTGGCAGGTGGATTTTTTATCTTTCCAGGCACCAGTGAAGCCCCCAAACAGAATCAATGCCTAGAGGTGGCAGGGATCAAACCCAGGGCCTCATACATACAAAGCATGTGCTCTACCAGTGAGCTACACCCTCTTCCTGTCCTCTTATATTTTTTGCAGCCCTGGGAGGGCTTCTGTCATCTCAGGCAGGTTTCGTACCAGGATAGGACTATTTCAGCCTGACACTGATTTCAAAGATCCCAGGTAATATTTTAACCTTAGTCACCTTCCCTCTGACACTCATTCTAAGAGTCCAGAACCAGTGCTCCCAGATTTGGGGTTGTTGAGGGCTGACTCTGTTGGCTAACTAAATCCTTTGTGATGTGTATTGTCTGTGCATTTAGAGGTGCTGTCAAAGTTTACTAGGCCCTAGGCAGTTTTTGATGGTAAGACTCTGAGGCCCTGATTTCCTAGAGTCCTTGGGAAAGGAGGGTAAAAACCCCATTCACAAGTTACCAAGAACTTGCCTAGACTCTGTTCTAAGGCCTTTACATGTACTAACTCATTAAAATTTCACAAAACACTATACTGCGGGTACCATTATTCTGATTTTACAGGCAAAAAAACTGAACCAAGTAGGGTTAAGTAACTTGCCTAATAAGGTCAGAGCCTGCCCGGCTAACTACCGGGCTTACTACCCCCTGTTGGCAGTGGGCTAAGCATGTAGGGGTCCTTGGAAGGCCACACGGGCATCCTAGGCTGTGCAGCAGCGATACTTTAGGTCCCCAATCCTTCCTTTTAGTTTAGGAGCAAGAAAGACCAGGGTGTCAATTTCCTCATTGACCGCAGGCAGGTTACTTACTCCCTTCAAGTCTCGGGTTCCTTATCTGCCCCAGGGAGGAGTTTTAGATTAAAAGACCTCTCCCTGCATTACAAGTGTGGGTGTGTGCTGGGGGTGGGAGGTGGTGGGGCTGAGGTTTCTGGGCGGTACTGCGCTGCCTTTCCTAGGTCTCTTGAGGAAACAGGGTGTTTTGAGGTTTTGTCCTCGTCAACTCCCACCCAGGAGGTCCGGTCCCCAGTCAGTGATGGCGCTCAAGCTTGGCTATTCCTCCTCCACTTGGAAAAGGGCTGCCACTGCGGCCAGTTTCGGCCACAGCCCAGCTGCCGCGAGGTCGAGGGTGGGTCTTTTCTCTCTGAGGGAGTTAGAGCTGAGACTGTATCCTTTGGAAGGCTTCTTGGAGGTAGTGACATTGAGTCGAGTCTGAAGGTCTAGCAGGAGTTAGTAAGAAGAGGTGGAGGGGGAAGGGTTACCCCCGCCCCCAGCCACAGAACAAAGAAGCACTACCCGGCTTCCAGTAGAGGAGGAGGAGCCGTGAAAGTGGAGGTCTGTAGGGGCGAGATCGCGCGGGGGCTTCGGAGCTTTATTCTAAGAGCAACCGGGAGGGGGTTGAAGGAGTGTAGTCCGGAGTTATAGGAAGACTCTTCTAGACACAGGAAGAATGGGTCGGAGGGGGGTCAGGAGGCGGTCGCAGAAAGCAGTCGGGTTGGAAGATGACCTACGATTGAGGAATCAGAATCTTTCTCAAACCCCACGACACTGTGCGCTGTCCCTCGACTTTCTTTGCTTCTGTGGAAGGGCTCCCTAAAAGGGTAGGGCACCGGCCAAAGGCTCATAGAGCGAAAAGAGCGCAGAGCCCCCTTTTCTTTCGGGGGCTCTCTGGTCCAGGTGCCCCAGAATTGACAGGGTTATGCGGGAGAACTCAACACTGCTGAAGATGGAGAACCGTTACCCCTCAAAATACACAAAACCTCGGCCGCTTTTGGCAGCAGCCTTCTCTGCCCATGACCTCATGCTTTAAGCTCCCATATAGCCTTCCCCCGCCCTGTCCACACCCGGCGCCCGAGTGGGGGTGGGGGTGGGGGACAGTGGCGAAGGGCCGGGGAGCGGGAGCACCTTATTTGTGCTGCCCGAAGATTTGGGGGAACGGGCGCAACGATTTTCCCATAGTGAAAAACGCATGGTTTAACTTTCTCCGGAGCAAAAAGCACTCGCTGTCTTGTGGGATCTCAACGAAAGCGATGCCCCCTACCCGGCTCGAGGTGGTCTGTACCACCCAACCATCTTTGGTTCACGTTCCCTTGAACCCGTGAAGCCTCCTGGAAAGGCTGGCGTCCCAGGATGGACCGAAAGGCCGGCTGCGCCTTTGAGGGACCAGGGGGCTGTCCGGCTCTCGCCCCCCTGGCGCCGCCGAGGTTTGAACCCTTGGCTCGCCTTTCAGCCCGCGCCCTGCCCCCTGCTCGCAGCTGCTCTCGGCTCGGGTGCAGCGGTTTCCCCCGCAGAGGAGGAGGAGGAGACTGAGCGAGGAGCGGCTCCCGGCTCGGGTTTCCGCACCAATGCCGAGCAGCCCCGGGCGGCCCCCGGCGGCCGGCCCTCCTCCCCGGCACCACGTTCCACAGTCATGGCGCACGAGGAGGGGCGAGCGCGCGCCGCGGCGGCACCCGCGCCCCCTCCCCTCCTCTCCGCCGCCCGGTTCCGGCCCCTCTCCTAGGCAACCTCCCTCCCCGGCCTGCTGCGCAGCGGAGATGGAGACCCCTCCCCAGAGGGCTGCCGTTCCAGTGCCGACTGCAGCACCCCCTCCCCGCCCCCATAGGGGCGGAGGGATGGGAGCCGCGCGCTTCGCGAACCTCCAGCCCCTTCCCGGGAGCCTCAGTCCCTCTCCCAGCCCCATCGAGGCCGGGTGCAGTGGTGGGTAGGCGCAGACCGTCTCCTCGCAGCCCACCCAGACCTTGGCATCTCTGCAGCGCCTTAAAAAATAAACAGAAAACCCAAACCCTAGTCGTTAGATTGCAAAGCGCGTTCCAATAACCGGGACGGCTACGCAGGAAACAATCCTGCACTGGTCCGGGTCTTGAGCGGCAGCTCCCCGGCCACGCCGCCTTCTCCCGGGCCTCGATTTTCCGGCCTCGTCGGAGACTCTGCCACACCCCGGGGCTGACAGGTCCCGCGCGGGGCAGCAACTTGGTCCGCGCCCCCTGCCCCATCCTCGTCCAGAGTTTCGCCAGCCTACAAAAGGTGCAACCTCACGCACAAGCAGAGCACACATAATAAGGTCGACAGCGCATCGCCGGGGAGGCTGCGAACAATGCGCCGGGCGGCCCGCGCCCGCCAGAGCGCGGCGCCCCGGGGGACAGGGGGCGCGGGCGGGGGCCGCGGCGGAGGACCGGCCGGCCGAGGCGCTGGACACCTTACTTCCTGCTTCCCCGCCCGCGGCCAGACCCAGCTCTGCGGAGGGATATCTCTCCCCTCCTCTGTCCCTCTCTCTCCCTTCCCCCGCCCCCCCTCCTTTTTGCTTCTGCTTCCCCCACCACCACCACCCCACCCCGCCTTTCTCCTTTTGCAAGAAAATAATTTGACAGTCGATTTGCTGACAGGGGAGGAATTTGCATCCTGGATTAAAAAAAAAAAAAAAANGGCCGCGGCGGAGGACCGGCCGGCCGAGGCGCTGGACACCTTACTTCCTGCTTCCCCGCCCGCGGCCAGACCCAGCTCTGCGGAGGGATATCTCTCCCCTCCTCTGTCCCTCTCTCTCCCTTCCCCCGCCCCCCCCTCCTTTTTGCTTCTGCTTCCCCCACCACCACCACCCCACCCCGCCTTTCTCCTTTTGCAAGAAAATAATTTGACAGTCGATTTGCTGACAGGGGAGGAATTTGCATCCTGGATTAAAAAAAAAAAAAAAAAAGGCCGAGAGGAGCTTGGGAACGGTTGCTAGGGGTGGGTAATGGGTGAAAAAAGGGGGGCGCCGGGGAGCGGATAAGGAGGGTTAAGGGAGGGGGCGAGGGTGGGGAGCAATGCAAAAGGTAAGGCCAGGTTACCGCGGCTCGGCCCCGAGTGGGCTGCGGCCGGGGGAGGGGCGAGAGATACATATGTATTTCTGTCTCCCTAGCACACCCCCTTCCCTCTAAGCGATGGCTGAGAGGCGGTGCATGCAGATGGGGAGTAAGTTTCCTGAAGGGGAGGGTGGATGCACGCGCGCGGCCCCGCGCTGCAAATTTCCACCGGGGAGGGAGAGTGGCTGGATGCGGAGAGTTTGGAGTTGCTTGCGGCGGAGGGCAGGAAGGGGAGCAGGGCCGGGAAAGGGGGCTGGCGGGCGCTATATCTGGGAGTAAGTTTCCAGGAACGGGAGAGCCTGCACGCTTGCTCGCTAGTAAGTTTCTGGCCGGGGAGGGCGCGTGGGGAGGAGAGGGAGGGGTGCATGTATACAGAAGGGGGGAG
>SJYX01023763.1:33446-48714 GCA_006410675.1 Oreotragus oreotragus
GCGGGGAGGCTGAATGCATATGGAGAGTAGATTTCCTGAAGGGAGGGTGGAGGCGTAGACGGACCGAGTAAGTTTCTTGCTGGGGTGGTGGCGGAGCTGCTGGGTTGGTGCTTTGGAAACCCAGCGCTTCCTACCCGGGGTGGGGAAGCACGCTGTTGGGTGGCGGGGGGTGGGGTGGGGGGGCGAAGGGCCAGGTTCCCTGTTGGGGAGAGGGGCTTGCATCTGGGAGTATGTTTCCTGGCGGAGCGATATTTGTTTACAGGCTGAGGGCAGTACTGTAAGTGAGTAGCGCTTCGAGAAGGCGGCTCTGACATAAATTAATATTGAAATTACTCCATCAGCTCTGCTCGCCCCTCATCTCACCCCCCAGGCGAAGACTGGTCTTCTTGTCGGATTGCCCATGCACTTGTTGCAGAAACAGCCAAGGTAGGCAAGAAGCTTGTTAAGTTACATTTTAAAAAAAATTAGTTGGGGGATGCTCCGTGAGAAGACAGGGGAGGGGAAGGAAAAAGTGGGGGGATGGATTAGGAGACGTCTCCCCCCACTTTTTTACTTTCAGTATGTTCGCAGGGCCTCCTCTCTGCTTCCCTTCATCCCTCTCCCCTCGCTGCGCTGCACAGCATCCCAGCAAAGGGGGAGGGGTGAGGTGGGCGCTGTAATTGGCAGCCCCAGCTTGAAGGGTGATGGTGGTGGTGAAGCTTGCAATTGAAGGTTGTACTGTTATAAGGCCTTCATTCTTCCAGCCAAGAAACCGCAGGACTCTAGGGATGTGCTTTTTGGGGTTTTTGACATGATGCGTATGTGTATGTATACGCTCCTGTGGGCTCTTCGGGGGCTGGGTACTCCCCAGAAGTTAAAGTGGCCACCCAGATGGGAGAAATGTATAAGGGAGTAAACCTACCCCTTCACTCCCCAACTTCAGTTCGGGGAGGCTGAGAAGTTACTGCTGGTGGTCTAAAGAAATAGATATTTAAAAAACAGCACAAAACCACCCATTCCCTGGCAGAAGCCAAGAGCACCTGGCGGGCAGCCTCCGGCCGGTACTGGGCTGTGCATGTGCGGTACTGGGCAGGCCGGTACTGGGCAGGCATGTGCGCCTGCCGTCCTTAGGTGAAAAGAAAATGACTTCTGGTTCCTCCGTGTGCCTTCGACTGGCCCGTTAGAGCCAGCTTTGTGGAAACTCTTCCCCACGCTAGACGCGGCTTTGGCAAGTGAACGTGTTGAAGCGGGTTGCTAACAGCATGGCCCCGGCTGTCTCGTGAAGTGCATGGAAGTGATGCTTAGGAATGACGGATCCAGGGATGGCTGAAGAGTTCTTCAAAAAATGCCGGCTGTTTGGACTTTTTAGCAGGCCATGGAGCAGAGTTTTACATTGAAAGAAAGGAGTTTTACATTGTCCCAACTGGTACCAACCTCCTGCATCACTTACTGTCTCAGGAAAGCAGTCTGGTGATGGAAAATGTGGTTTTGGTGCTCAGTGGAAGGATAACTAGGAGGAGTCGTCAGCGCTTAACTAGTTAACCTGCCCTCTTTGCTTCTCTGTGCCTCTTTTCTTGGTCCTCAGCCTACTGGTTTCTGCAGATGAGTGGTAGGTCTTTGGCTGTCAGCTACCTTTATTATGCTGGGAGCTTTATTTATTTCCTTATTATCCTTTAACTGGAGTATAATTGACTTACAGCATTGTATTAGTTTTAGTTGAATAACATAGCAATTCAGTATTTTTATACATTATGAAATGATCACCACCATAAATATGCTAGGAATTTTAACTTGGTCAGGATAATTTTAGCATGAGGGATTCAAACCAAGACATGTTTAGAAGAGTCAGGGAGTAAACAGTAGGCAATGTGGTTAAATAAAGTTGGTTAAGCTTTCTGCAGTTCTATAGACAAGCTCAATACTAGCAGGGAAAAAAAAATCTGTTTTAAAAAAATGAGCTCTGTACATGTTACTGATGGAGAGTTTTTTTTTTTGTTTCTTTCCTTCCTGTCATCAGATTTCCAGATTGAGAATTTGATATTTGGCAGCTTGAGAGTTGAGTTAGTTGGGAATTAAATATTATTGCCACTTATCAAGTGTTCCTAACTAGGCATTCATTCGTTAAACAAATTAGCTATTATTTTTCCCCTGCTGAAAATCTGAGTCTGGTTGATGTATATGCTGGGAAAGTAAACAAAATCTTTATGTGTGTTTATCCCAGAGAAGGGGAATTATTTACATGTCTACCCTTGAAGCCAAGAGCAGTCATTCAGTTTTTTTTTAATTTATGAGATTTATTTTATTGTCTTGCTTTGGCCATTAATCAAGTCACAGGAGCTTTTTTCCCTCTTCTGAGAATGTTCTTGTGGTAATAAAGGTTTGAAGGCCCATGAATCATAATTCATTCTTTTAAAAATATTGTCAGGATTTGATTTATAGGAATTGATACAGTCAGTGACACACCTCTTTGGGCTCCGCCCTTTTAGGCATGTCCATTTTCGCCAAAGAATGGTTTAAGAAGCCTGCTTGACATCTCAAAAAAAGCGTTTCCCTTCTGCTTTATGAGCACTGAGAAGATTAATTTTGCGGGTTCCATAGTAAGCATGGGTCTTTTCACAGCTTGGTAAGCAGGCTTCCACATAGCAGGCATGTGTTAATATCACATAGCGTTTATGTGAGCTTGCTGTGAAAACAGTTGTTCTATGAACTGTGTGGAAAGTACTCAGTTTTGCCTCTTTTAACCCACTTGGGCCTGTGGTTTTTATTGAGGTAGGAGCTTTCATTGTAAAAGAGGCGATAGTCTGTAGTGTTCTTTGCTGCTTATATAATAAAATACGTGGTCACAGAAACAAGACTTACTTAAAATTCTTTTTCTCCTGCTCTGATGGGTGGCTTGGTCCTAAGAATCAAAAGCATTGGTTTTTTTGGGGGAAGTATGAGAATTCTCTATAAAGCTGATTAATCAGGAAATGGTAAAATTGTCTTGTGTTCAGCCATTGGCTCAGTTTACAGTATTTGTAAAATGACAAGAACTTTTAAGGTGGTTGATTCTTAGGCCAGGAGGACAGGGTCACTGGAAAGAAAAGTGGGGAGGTTATCAGCATCTAACTATTTCTGGGCTTCAGAATTTTTATCTTAAAAATGCATGGTTTGATCCGTGAGTTGCATCCGTCTCTGAAATTTTGTGACTCGGTCTTGTGGAGAGAAGTCTCAAGAGATCTCCACAGTCTGTCTCTTCCTGGGCCAACGGCCAGATTGCCTCATGGACTTGGGCGTTGATTAACTTCTCTTTTTGTCTTCTCCTGGAGAGAGTGGATTTATACCTTGGCATTCCAAAAAGGACTCTTGAGTGGCCCGGTAATCTTGACTGTCAAATGCAAGGAAATACTTTGTCTTAGGGGGAAAAAAGTGCTGGGGGCAGCAGTGGTGGTGGTGGGGGAAGTGCATTTCCTAATTATATGTGCTAATAAAGAGTGGGGCATTAATCCCAGACACCGAAAATAATTTCGGTTCATCTTGGAAGTTTTCCCCTCCAGCCAACTGGTTCAGCTGCCTAATTATGCCTGGTCAGATCTAAGGTTAATTGAGCTGTTATTCCCAGGCAGCAGGGGGAGGAAGTCCTGGGAGGAGTGGGAGACCAGAACACCCAGTGTGGCTTTACCCGCTTTCTGTGGAGAATTCACAAGTGGGTAATTGGGATTTGGTCATGTATTTGTGATAAGGTTCATGATAATGATATTGTATTACTGTCCCTTCTGCAATAACGTATATTTTACCACAGGCACTTTTGGGAGGAAAAGCTCTTGATGTTTTTATTGACTTTGAACATTGACAAGAGAAGTAAGGATCCAGACAAGTGGTTCAGACCTCAGGCAGTAGAGACGGGTGTTGACTGTCCTGCTCTAAAAACAGTTGAATTCAGCTCATTTTATTTCTGACCTCATGAAAATGTGATTTAGGGAAGAGAATCAACTGGAATCTCGTGGATTAATAATATTTCTGAATTTGCATGTCAGAGGGGAACCAATGAAATAAACAGACTAAAACTTAGTTGATTTCTTTGGTGGGGAAGAGGAGACTAGAGCAACTGGAGATATTGGTGTGTTTTTCAGCTAGGGTGCTGTGGCATATTAAAGAATAATATAGTTCTGGCTCTCTTAATAAACTTTTCCTCTGGGTTAAAGAAAATACACAACAAAAAACTTCTGGGATTTTGTCTAAAAATGTTTTAAGTTCTCAAGGCAGCTGCTTGTAGGGACTTCTGGTAAATTTGAGTTTACTGAAGAAACATGATTCTTGCTTTTTCCTCATGGAAGACAAACTGGGGATGAGTGGTATATACTGAGCTATTGGTTTAGTAACACTTAAAAAAAATTTTTTTTTGATAGAGAGGAAGGGGAAAAAGAACCTGTGTGCTTAAATGGCTGGAGGTTAACAGTTATTTTCATGCTATAACTGGATCTGGTTTATTCATGTGTACATTTGGCAGCTCCTTATTGAGCACCTACTGTTTCCTAAGCACCGTGTTACTGCTCTGGGTATATACTGATAATTAAAAGAGACATTATCATCTTCCTCTAGGCATCCCCTACCCTACCATTAATTCTACAGTCCAGAGAGGAGGCAGACATGTAAAGAAATATATCTTGCAAAATGCCATAAATGCTCAGATGAAACCACAGAGGGCAGTGACCTGGACTTACTTAAAGTAGCCTCAAAAAGCCTCTCTGGGGATTGGGAGTGGAGGAAGACAGGGAGCATCAGGCAGGGCAAGGAAGTCTATGTGGAAGAACTTGGTGCGGGGGCGGGGACTAAGAAGAGGCAAGGTGGATAAGCGGGAAGGGGAGAGGGCATTTGAGATGATCCTGCAGAATTCCAGGCCTTGAAAAGGTTTGGGTTTCATTGAAGGGCAGTGGGAAGTCACTGAAAGTTTGTAATGAGAAGTGACACCCCCTAACTTGTGTTTAAAGGGGATGGTATTGGTCGAGAGGGCAGGTGTGGAATTAGGGAGCACAGTAAAAGGCACTTGGAGCAGGCCAGGTTGGGGAGGTGACAGGAGTTGAATGCAGGGGAGCAGGTGGGTGTGAGACACATATTAAAGGTAGAATGGGCAGGGTTTGCTGATAGATCTGGTGGAGGGTGAGGAAGAGGAACCCAAAGAGGAGGTTTCTGATGGGGGCAGTTGCATACACACAGGTGGTGGGTGCTCTTTGCTGAAATGTGGGCAAGAGAGAGTCCCAGGGAGGAGACTCAAGTGATTTCACTTTGGGCACTGCCAAGTGTGAGATGCCTGTTAGATTCAAGATGGAGATGTTAAGCTTGCAGTCTGTTATAGCATCCAGCCCCAGAGGAATGGCCAGGCAGGAGATCACAATGTGTGAACCATCAGCCAAAGGGTGGTATTTAAATCCAGGAGACTGGATGAGGTGCTATAAGGAGTCTATTGAGAGAGAAGAAAAGGCTCTGTGTGTGTGTGTGTGTGTGTGTGTGTGTGTTTGGGCCAGGAGTGTGTTAAATGTTTCATGAATTTAAGGCCAGAAACATCACCACTAGATTTGGTAAAATGGAAGCCACTGGTGACTTTGCAAAGAACAGTTTGAGTGGAGCAATGGATTGCTGCTGCTGCTGCTAAGTCACTTCAGTCGTGTCCGACTCTGTGCGACCCCATAGACGGCAGCCCACCAGGGTCCCCCATCCCTGGGATTCTCCAGGCAAGAATACTGGAGTGGGTTGCCATTTCCTTCTCCAGGAGCAATGGATTAGGTGGGAGCAAAATTGGAGGAGGTTGGGAGGGGACTAGGAGGTGAAGAACCTCGGAATAGCATGTGTAGACAACTTTGGGGCAAAGTTTGACTGTGAAAGAGGGGCAGAGAAATGGAGGGGGAGCTGGGAGGAAGGGTTTGCAGGTGCTGCTGGTCTATGTGTGTGATGATGGGAAAGATCAGGGAGAGGGAGGAATTGATCTTGAGCAATGGGTGGGGTCAGCCTGAGCAAAAGTCCTTGAGAAAGTCTGTGGGGAAGATCTGGCCTTGGTGGGAGGAGGGAGGGACGCTTCCTTCATGATGACCCGGAGGGAAGATCCAGAAAAGAGTGAAGGTGGCAGTGGGGGAAAGCTGGGGAGCTGCTGGGGTAGCCCCGTGCTCTGTCTTCTCCAGGCTGAGGTCCCACTCCCCTTGGGCAGGGGTTTTGAGGTCGGGCTTT
Organism: Oreotragus oreotragus; assembly: GCA_006410675.1. NCBI lineage: Eukaryota > Metazoa > Chordata > Mammalia > Artiodactyla > Bovidae > Oreotragus > Oreotragus oreotragus. The sequence goes on from SJYX01023763.1 coordinate 39,627, forward strand.
GACACCAGCCAGAGACGACAAGGGTTAAGACTGCATCAGAAAATTGTACTGCGTCTTTTCTGAACATTTGACTGCATTACGGAGCAGTACAGAGGAAAGAAAGGATTCTTTCGCTTGGGGAAAAGAGGCTTCAGTTAAAGTAATTTGAGCTTCGCGTTAGACTGATTTGAAAATTATAATTGGGAAAAGACATCTGAGCTTTGCAGCCCTATTCAAAAGTTGGTGGGCACTGGTGTCATACGTTTGGAGCAAGAAAAAATAAAAGGCGAAAGGGCTGTTTCTTCTTCAGGGGGCCTTTAACAAAAATTTGCCATAGACTGCGCTGGTGGCCCCACTGATGGGGTCTGTCTGGCAGGTGAGTGCACGAGGAGAGAGTCAGCAGATCTGGGTTGGGGGTCCAGCCCTGTCGTATGGCTCTGGACAAGTCAGCCTCCGAGTCTGTCTCCGCATCTGTAAGAAGAAGGTGATACCATCTGCCGCCTCTTCTGTGAGAGTTGTGAGGATGGAATCAGATAATGTACGCAAAGTGCGATGTAAACTGTTACCGCTTGTGGCACACGGGCGGCAGCGAGGTGCGGTGATCTTCAGCCGGATCTCTTTTTAGATGTGAAACCTGACAGCCAATGAGCAACTTCCCTCGGTTCCCCAGAGCTTCTGCTGAAACCCCCGCTCCACGGGCACTGTGTCCACTCTCACTCTTGCTCCCAGATGGGAGCCGCTTTCTGTTTGGGGTTTTCGAGTCCTCTGGGATTGCTTTCAGTGAAACTGCTCTTAGTGCTGGAAATCTAGCATCGGCAGGGCTGGCTGTGAAATGCCAGTCTTTATAGGTTCACGGTCTGATTCCATATATAAAATTTGAGACCTGCCCACTCACAGGGCCAAATGAACTTGTTTTGTGAACTTGGTACAGGGGAACCTTTAACCCACGGAAGAACGCCAACAGTGGGCCAGTGGTCTTAGCAGTGATTCATTCATTTTCTGAATTTGTTTTGCAAATGAGGACTGTTCCATAAAGCCGAGTCTACCTGAAAACAGTCCTTAGCACTCCGTCTTACTGTGTATGCTGGAAAGTCATTTCTAGTTTTAAAAAGTAACTGGTGCTTCTTACTAATCAGACCCCTGGCCTCTGGCTCAGAGGTTGAGGCTTTATTTATATATTTTAGAATTAATTTTTACTATGAAAACACTGTAACGCACACAAAAGCAGACAGACTAGTGTAATGAACTCCACTGTACCCATCTCTTAGATTCAGAAGTTAGTGAGATTTTGCACACCTGTGGATAAGGGGGCTTCTTCCTGTATTTGTAAAATAAACACCACTTGTCAGTTATGAGAGATCAGTAGAACCGATATCAGTTTGGTTTCATAGAGAGGGAAAATAATCAACGCGATATCAGAGAGAGAGAGGAAATGGATGACGTCATTGTAATAACTAGTGTTTACCTAGCATGTTATAGGTCCAGAGCCTCTTAGGCATGTTTTATTTTTAACTGTCTTGCAGCAACCATAGGGGGTAGCTTTTACTTTAATTTTACAGCTGAGGAAAGTGAGGCTAAAGAAGTAGAATTGAAAGAAATATAAATAAGTGATTAACCCAGAGTCACATGTCCAAAGCCACAGCATCCAAAGCCCTAGAATTTGAATGGCCTCCAGATGCCAGAATTTGAATGGCCTCCAAATTTTGTGTACCCTCAAACAGGTAATGCTATATAGTATTCAATAAGATGTGTGGTACAGAATAAATACTAAGGATCCTGGAAACCAAGAAGATCCTCTGGGAATATGGGGGTTAGAACTCCAAGGACCTTAGCTGGAAATAGTCAGATGACTTAAGCATGTTTTGGGCATTACATTTTTCAAAAAATTCAATCGTCTGGCTCATGCTGTAGCACACAGCTTTAAGCCTGCTTCGTGATGAAAGCCAAAAAACTTGACTTTAACAGATCTAGTGGGTATTCTTCATCGACTTCCTACTCTCAGCCCTGGCCCCTCTATGGGGCCCCTCCATGGTCATTTCTATAATAGAGATCTTGGCCTTCAGTCTGCAGGCTCTGCCTTTGAACAACTGGGCCTAGAGCAGGTTGCTACCTGGGGAGGCTTCCTGAGGGCCCCTAGGGTTTCTTTGTCTTAACAGAAGCTGTAACAGAGGCTGCCCTGAGAGCCAGTCCTCGTCTTTGGGAAACCACCTCCAGTCCCACTTCTTTGAAAGCTTTTTAAAAAAGGAAAAGAAAAAAATAATGGAGTCAATACCCAAGGAGTTTTAGTAGGAGCGTTGTTTGAGTCCCCTCTGTTGTCATCACAATGGGAGATACCCAACTCCCTTAAAATTCAACTGAAGGCCACCCATAATGAGCTGATTTTCAAGTGCTGGGACGTGTCCACTTCTGTGTTTTAATTGGGGGAACACACGTGAGCTGAGGGGTTTTCAGGGGGAGCCAGGGTAGGTAAGGACATTTGGTGGCCTCTTTCCTTTTGAAGGGTCTGAGCTTCTTTAGAGACCAGCATGGAATTCAGACAATTTCACAGTGCAGCTCCTCATCCCTGAAGTCTTTCTTGAGGGCTTCATGTGCCTGGTCCTGGGCCAAACTGTGGGGTGGGCTGCGGGGATTGGGGAGGGGAGGATACCCTCGGGCCCCTGCAGCCCTTGGCTTGCTGGACTGTTGTCATCTTGACCACTGGGCGTGTCTTTCACTCCTTCTAGACTGCCCTGGGGAAGCCAGAATTGGGTCACCACTCAATTCTTCACCCCCAGCACCTAGCACAGAGCCTGGCGCTGGTTAATACAGTACACTATAAATGCTTCCAGCTGCTTTGTTGCTTCGGTTTTACCTCTCAGGTTCTCTCCCCATCGGTTCTTGGTGGAGGGAGAAATCCCGGCTTCTATGCCACCACTGGAGTCAGCTCTTGCAGCCGCCGAAGGAGACCAGACCAGAGAAATGTTTGCTTCCCCTTTGCCTTTCTGGCCTGGCAGGCTTTAGTGGGATGGTTTCACTGAGCTCTCAAATGCAAATGTGGCCCCATCCCCCCACCTCTTTTAATAAGTGACATTTTGTTAAATCAGTTATTCAAGGCCTTATCTATATTTCTGTCTGTGCTGGCTTAGTCAAAATAGGAAAGAGTGAATATTAGATTTCTTCACCACCCCGCCCCCCTCCCTTCGGAGCAACTCTAGGTAAGATTTCTGATAGGGGAGGGGTGCTGTGTCCTTGAAGAAGTAAATGCTGCCTGCAGAAAAAATGTGGAGGGCTTTGACTTGTAGCGAATGCTGTTTTTCAGCAGCTGTGATTTTTCCATTTTTCTTTTTCTTTCTGTTTTGATTAGTGGAACTCATTGTGCTCCGGGGTTGGGATTGCAGTGGGGGAGGGTGCCGAGGGAGCGACATTTACTGGGGTTGGGGAGGAGGAAGGAGAGAGAAGGGATTTATTGAAAATATATGTCTACTTCTGCTATGATAAAGCAGCAGGCATGTAAAAATGCAACGGGGAAATCATTATTGTGGTAATGTAGGCAGAGCTCCGCTTTCTCATTAACGGAGCTTAGCCCACGTGGAGGAGGGGGCTGCCGGGCTGCTTTGAGAGTTGGGGTATTCAATAATAGCAGAAACTCAGGGGATTGTCCCCATCTCCCCCCACCCCTTCCAACTGCTTTCTCCTTTTCTTTCTCCAATCAGTTTGTAACCTTTTCCAAGCAGCTTGTTGGATTTCACGGTCTCCGTCCTCACCCCTGCCACCCCAAAATGCTGTGAGGACTGTTTAATTTTTTAAGTTAGAGGGAATTAAAATAAATTTTCTCCTGGGAACTTGAGATTTTTGGCAACTGTGTTGTGAGTCAGAGATTGGATTATATCCCTTGCATCTGGGGGAGCATCGTGAAGAGCCAGTTGAGAGGCTCAGGAACCGCACATGCCACAGGGAACCCAAGTGAGGGGTCCACATCGATTTAGGAATGGCAGCTATTGCTTAAAGAGAGCTTACAGTGTGTCTGGTTTATAGCGTGCCCTGTGCTGGTAGAGAGCTGACTGTGTGGAGTGTCAGGCATTTCATCCACACAGTTGTGAGAGGCAGACATGATGCCTACTTTACACTCTAAGAAACTGAGGCTCAGTAACTCGTTTAAGGACATTCAGGGGCTATGTTGCCCAGCTGGTCTCCAGACCTAGGGCTGACTCCAAAGACTGACTCCTGATCGCTAGGCCATGCTGCCTTTAAAATCTGGTTCATCACCGTCCTTGTACAGGCCTCTAGATTCTAGGAATTTGGGGAAAATGGAGCCACCACGAGGCATGCTGATGATCAGTAAGGGTAAAGTGCTCAGGGCAGTCATGAGAGCCGGTGCCCTCCTGGACAGAGCTGGCATTCTAAGAAAGGTCAAGTTAGGGGCTCATGTCTTTGTTAGAAGAGGTGAATGCCCCGCTTTGCCACACCCCCCACCCAATACCTGCCAGGCTATGGTCCCTTTACTGATAACTCACTTGTTCATCAGGCATTTATTGATTATCTCCCATGTGCTAGGATTGTTCCAGTGGCTGGATGTACTAGAACAAGTAAGGGAAGGTGCTCAAAGTCTAGTGGAGGAGAGAATATATAAGACATAGAAGTATGATGATACACAGTGACGCCCCCCTAGAAAAAGACAAAACTTCAGAAATAGTAAGTAGGAGGGCAGTCTTCAGAGAGAGGCGGTGTGTGCGTGGGTTGTGTGGGTTCAAGGGGTGCTTACAGCTAGACCGGGGGAGGGGACCGCTGACAGCCTGATTGGTATAGGAAGCCACATACAGTCTGGCCTTACTGCAGTACCACTTCTGTTTCAAGGCTTACCCATCTAACTCCATTTTACATCACCCTTAGTTGAATGCTCTGGAGCTGTGCCGTCCAGCATGGTTGCCATTAGCTATTTGTGTCCAGTTCAATTTAAATTAATTTTAACATAAATCAAATTTAAAATTCAGCCCCCCAGTTGCACTAGCCATATGTCAAGCGCTCAATGGCCACCCACGGCTAGTGCCTGCCATATTGGAAAGCATCGATGTAGGACATTTCCGCTAGTGGAGAAGTTCTGTCAGGAGAGTGCTGTCAAACTGTGTTCTGAGGCTTTTTCTAGCCTGGAATGTTCTTTCCAATGCCCCTCACCTGGCTCATTCCCACTTCCTCCAGAGGCATTCCCTAAACACCCTGGACAGGCAGGACTTCCGTCTCCCTGTCCGTCTGGATTGCAGCGCTCTCCTCATGTATCTGTCTCCCCAGCATGACTTTCAGCTTCTTAAAGGCATGAACTGGGTCCTGTTCGTCTGTGCTGTGTCTTGCTTATCACTGTATACCTAGCCCCCAGCTGGGGCCTGGCACATAGGGAGTTAATGACATTGCAGGTGAAGAGGCTGGAGAAATAAGCAAAGGATTGGGCACGGGGGACTCGGTGCCATGGTCTGGAGCTTGATCTTGACCCTGTCGGCAGTGGAGAGGTCACTGAAGGATTTGGGGTGTGGATGGAATGGGGCCACATCAGATTTATGTATTAGAAAAATTACCCTGATTGGTGTGGAGGACAGGCTGGCTCTGTTGAGCCTACAGGCCGGGAGAGAGCAGTTAGGAAAATGTTGGAAGCACAGACGTAAGAGGGCTAAGGACTTGTGGGCTGCGGCGGTGATGTTGAGAGTAGCATTACCATCGTGCCAAGTCAGGGCCTTCTATCATTTCTTTCTTCATTTTATTTATTTTTAAAGTTTTTTTTTTTCTTTCAATTTTTGAATGTGGACGATTTTTAAAGTCTTTGTTGAATTTGTTACAGAGTTGTTTCTGTTTTATGTTTTGGTTTTCTGGCCATGGAGGCTTGTGGGATCTTAGCTCTCTGACCAGGGATTGAACGCACACCCCCTGCCTTGAAAGGAAAAGTCTTAATCCCTGGACCACTAGAGAAGTGGGTCGCTCTCCATTTTAGATGCTCTTTTCCATTTCTAAGGGAAACTGCAAGAAGGGTCCTTGCCCCCCTTTTGCTTTTGAGGCCGCTGCCGTGTACTGGGACCCTGCCCCACCCCATCCGCCCTCTGCTTGGTTGGTGGCTGTCCTCCTTCCCCCTCCTCTGCCGCCCTATGCCCTCCTGTTCATGTCCCTCCAGGGAACGTCTCATTCTGGGTCATCCCAAGCCTCAGTTTGTGATCAGATCCAAGTAGAAGCGCAGGGCACCGAAGCTGGGATTTCCACCTTCTGTTTTTGCAGACTCGTGCCAGGTTCTTCTCTGAGGACACTTGTTGGGGCTTAAATTGAAGAAACCTGTGTAGAGAGTTTTGAAAGGGAGCCTGGGATGTAACTGAGATCAGTCCAGTCTCTGAGATAGTTAAGAGGGAACCAGGATGGTAGGCTTCAGAGAAGCATAAGAGGATTCTTTTCTTTCAGTAGATGAGGCTGTATACTCTGGCCGTGGTGACCTCACATTGTACACGTTTGGGGGCAGGATGCATTTCAAAGTGTAACAGCTCCCTAATAAGTGCAAATACATGCCACCAGTTTACATGTATTACCTCATTTAAGGCTCAAAGCAACTCTATGAGAAAGGCGTTATTATCTCTATCATACAAGTGAGGGAATGGAGGTACCAAGGGATGTAGTGATTGGGCCTGAACATGCTCTCAGCTCTGCCCCAATTGTTCTACATGATTTTGAGGGATTGTTGGTGGACAGACCTTTGACCAGAGCTGGAGTGGTGTTCATGACCTTGGGAAAGTCACTTCACCTTCCTTAACCTCCATTTCCTGAGATAGTCACATCTACTTGGTAGGGCCATTGGGAAGGTTAACAGCAGAATCTATGTAACAGTCAGTACCTCAGCAGCCAGAGGGTAACCTGTATTTGTGGAACAGAAGTCCACAGTCTAGGCTCGTCCCTCTTCTCTGATCAGAATGTCATGGCTCAGATTGGACAAGACATGATTCAGGAATTTCTCTGGTGGTCCAGTGGTTAAGGCTCCAAGCTTCTGTTGCAGGGGGCATGTGTTCAATCCTTAGTTGGGGAACTAAGATCCTGCACCCTGCAAGGGCCAAAAAAAAAAAAAAAGATGATTCAAAGCTTTGTTAGAGCTAAGACTTTTTCACTGAAATTGTGTAAATGGTAAATGAAAAGAGTTCACAAGACTTTGTTTTGGAGAAGGAGGCTGTAAATAGTACATAGTGATCATAGGGAATTCAGAAAATATCGGCAGGTCTAAGGAAGAAAATAAAAATTGTCGTTAAGTTCTCTTTAATTTGTTCTTATTAACATTTTAGTAATTTCCATCCAGTATTTTTTTTTTTTTTTAGTGTAGTCTAGTGACTAAGAGTATATTAAGAGTATAAGTTCTTAATATAAGTTCAAACCCAGACTGCCTGGGTTTGAATCCAGGATCCTTCAGTTACTGAAAATAATAACAACAACTTGTTAGGACTGGTTGAGATGAGATGAGATGGTACGTGTAAAACATTTGGGGCTGTGCCTGGCAGAGAATAAATTCTCAAGAAGCATTTGCTATGATATTGTGCTTTAAAAGTAGTATTGGGATTATTTTGCATATGCTTTAATATCTAGTTCATTAAATATTCTTGGGAAACATTTTTATTCTCAAATACTTGTTTAGTTTCCTCTTATTTGGATTCTGTGTTCAATATATATTTATGTAGCACATACTGTATACCAGGCATTGGGTCCGCTGACGTAACTAGTCATTTTTATTAGAGATTTACCTTACTTCTCATTTGTTATTATGTATTATCAATATTGTTTGTTATATTATTAATTTATTTATTATACAATAAATAGTGCTTTGATGAACATAGATCATGAAACGTGGATATACCTAGATCTTTGATCACATCTTGGATTGTTTTCTTTGGCTAAATTCCTGGAAAGGAGAATTACTGTGTTAAGGAGAGTGGGTGCTTTTTAATGTTCTTGATAATATTTCCTAATTGTTCCTCACACAATTATGAAATTAATTTTCATTCCTACTACCAGCATATGAGAGTATGCTGCATCCCCTCCACCCTAATAGTACTGTTTTTCAAAAAACGGTCTTTCTTGTGCAACATGAATTATTCTGTAAACAATATGCATTCCTTCTCGGGGGCTCAGTTTTTCCCTTGCTGCAAAGTGAGGTACAGCTGCCTCTTGCTGGATGGCTATTACTTGCTAACTTAGCAAGCCCTTTGGATTTCTATTATGGAAGACCAAACAGATGACCTGAATTATTCTCAGAAGTGGAGTGAGAATTTCCTCTTGCTCTCTCTCACCAAACCTAGCATGAGTGAGTAGTCATTCCGTGCCCAGGACACAGGACATGTCAGATAGTTGGTCAGGAGACAAGCAGCATTCTTAGAATAAATGTTGCTAATAATTGACTGCAGAAATACGGGAACTTGGTCCAATTTTCTAGGAATTTGTTCTTTTTAAATCTTTATAAGAAAGCGAAGGCCACTTTTACCCCCTGTAAGCATAAAAAAATACTGTCTGGTGTTGTATGAAACTAGATATTGAGGGGAAAAGTTGTTCTACTGAAAATGCCACAAAGTATGAAGAAAATGAAAACCAGTCCTCATTCCATCATCTAGGTAGAACCTCTGTTTTAAAAAGTGGTGTTTTTTCCCTAGGTTTTTGTTTTTTTTTTTCAATAGATATACCTTTGCACAGTTGAATGCTTTGTCTCTGATTTTTTATTTTTTTTTTAAGAATCTACCCTGAAGTGATCATTTCACCATTTTCTGGGCAATTCAAGCCCTTTAGAACACTTTGACTCTTAGACCTTCTCTATATTCCTTTTGAAGTCTTGTTGTGATTTTAATTCTCCCAAGACTTTTATCCTATAAATTACTGTAGTATAATATAAAACATAATTAAAATATAAAATAAATACATTTATATTTTAAAAATAAAAGAAATACATTTATTTAAAATAAAATAAATACATTTATATTCAAATATAAATTTAGATCAAATAGATATACTTTAATATATATTTAAATTAAATATATAAATATTTTATTTATAAAATAATATAAAATTATCATAAAAATTTAATCCCATAAGACATTGTTTTTAAAAGTCAACAGTGTTTTAGATTAATTCA
>SJYX01023763.1:48877-58883 GCA_006410675.1 Oreotragus oreotragus
TGAAAGATTGTTCAGAGGGCATTAATTATTGATTAAGTTTATCATCAATATAAAAATATTTTAAATAGATTTCATGGGAACTATGAGAAAAACATATTTGCACCTTCAGAGAAAAGGCATCTCACAATGAAAAATACAGAATGTGAATTTTTAACACTGTAAATAAATTGTATCTGTAATCTCAGATATGCAGATGACCCTAATGGCAGAAAGTGAAGAGGAACTAAAGAGCTTTTTGATAAAGGTGAAAGACGAGAGTGAAAAAGCTGGCTTAAACTCAACATTCAAAAAACTAAGATCACAGCATCTGGTCCCACCATTTCATCCCAAATAGAGGGGGAAAAACCAGAAACAGTGACAGACTATACAAAGGTCTGTATTTTCAGACCTATAGTTTTTCCAGTAGTCATGTATAGATGTGATAGTTGGACCAAAAAGAAAGCTGAGCAACAAAGAACTGATGTTTTCTGAAGAACTGTGGTGCTGGAGAAGACTCTTGAGAGTCTCTTTAACTACAAGGAGATCTAACAAGTCAATCCTAAAGTAAATCAGTCCTGAATATTCATTGGAAGGACTGGTGCTGAAGTTGAACCTCCAGTACTTAGGCCATCTCATGCAAACAGCCAACTCATTGGGAAAGACCCTGATGCTGGGAAAGATTGTAGGCAAGAGGAGATGTGGGTGACAGAGGATGAGATGGTTGGATGGTATCACTGAATCAATGGATGAGTTTGGGCAAACGCCAGGAGATGGTGAATGGACAGGGAAGTTTGGTGTGCTGCAGTCCATGGGATGGCAAAGAGTCAGACATGACTGAATGAACAACATCTCATATATGCATATATTTATATATCTTTCTATCTATCTACTTATCTATCGCTATCCTCTGTGTGTGGCAAACGTCCAAGATGTTAAAGCTAGATTTAGAAAAGGCAGGGGAACTAGAGATCAAATTGCCAACATCCACTGGATCATCAAAAAAGCAAGAAAGTTCCAGAAAAAAAAATCTACTTCTACTTTATTGACTACACCAAAGCCTTTGACTTTGTGAATGACAACATACTGTGGGAAATTCTTAAAGATAGGAATACCAGACCACCTCACCTGCCTCCTGAAAAATCTCCATGCAGGTCAGAAAGCAACAGTTAGAACTAGAAATGTATCAACAGACTGGTTCCAAATCAGGAAAAGAGTATGTCAAGGCTGTATATTGTCACCCTGCTTATTTAACTTATATGCAGAGTACATCATGAGAAAGGCCAGGCCAGATGAAGTGCAAGCTGGAATCAAGATTGCCAGGAGAAATATCAGTAACCTCAGATATGCAGATGACACTACCCTTATGGCAGAAAGTGAAGAAGAACTAAAGAGCTTCTTGATGAAAGTGAAAGAGGAAATGAAAATGTTGGCTTAAACCTCAATATTAGAAAACTAAGAATATGGCATCTGGTCCTATAACTTCATGGAAAATAGATGGAGAGACAGTGGAAACAGTGAGAGATTTTTTTTTGAGTGGGGGGGGGCTCCAAAATCACTGCAGATGGTGACTGCAGCCATGCAATTAAAAGAGGCTTGCTCCTTGGAAGAAAAGCTATGGCCAACCTAGATAGCATATTAAAAAGCAGAGACAGTACTTTGCCAACAAAGGTCTGCTAATCAAAGCTATGGTTTTTCCAATAGTCATGTATGGATGTGAGAGTTGGACTATAAAGAAAGCTGAGCACCGAAGAATTGATGCTTTTGAACTGTGATGCTGGACAAGATTCTTGGGAATCCCTTGGACCCCAAGGAGATCCAACCAGTCTATCCTAAAGATAATCAGTCCTGTATATTCACTGGATGAACTGATGCTGAAGCTGAAACTCCAATACTTTGGCCACCAGATGCAAAGAACTGACTCATTTGAAAAGACCCTGACCCTGGGAAAGATTGAAGGTGGGAAGAGAAGTAGATGACAGAGGATGAGATGGTTGGATGGCATCACCGACTCAATGGAGATGAGTTTGGGTAAACTCTGGGAGGTGGTGATGGACAGGGAGGCCTGGCATGCTGCAGTCCAGGGGTTCACAAAGAGTCAGACATGACTGAGCAACTGAACTGAACTGTGTGTAATGATGGAAGACTCCATTTGTGGTATTCTCCTAGGGAATAGAATAATATATTTAGTTTTGAAGCCACAAATTTAGTCTGATGTTACAGTGACAGAAATGGAAGTATTTTAATGTTTAAGTAATGCAACTTGTTCCCAAAAGTTAAAATGTGGTTATGAGTTGAGATGGCAATTGTGAATCCTGCCCTCAGGCAGCAGCTGAACATTGTGCTTTATTAGCCATCAACAGTTTGCTGCACTGCAGGCTAATGTTGATGCTTTAAGGATAGAAGCGTTAATACTAATGTTCAAAGTGTCAGTCTGGAGGGAAGGCATTAATTGACCTCATGAGATTAAGCTATAAAAATAGCATCTTATATTTTGAGCTTTAAAACATTTCAGAGCTTCAAATGCTCTTGGTGAAGTGATTAGTAACACAATTCTAAACTGATTTCCACTCAAAATTTACCTTAGAGAAAATCATTCTCAATTAGACTCTTATAGTGTGAAGAAAGCAGGAAGAGTAAGTCTCTGATGTCTTTCTCTCCCCTTTATCCTTCACACTGTTCACCTGTGGACATACACAACCAGGTACAGGTCTGTGAATCCCTGGTGTGTATCTCCTTGTAGACCATTTACCTTGCTTTATGAAGTTTAACTTTCCCCTGGTGTTACAAAAAGAAAATTTTAAATCATGGAAAATGAATATTGGCTATATCATCTCATGAATTGCACTAAATCATTGATTTTAATTTTTTTTTACATTTCTGAATAATCTGTTGACAAATCTGTTGAAGACTATGTTTTCAGGCAGATTCACATATTCCCCCATTTTTTTCTAAAGGAGAAAATAAAAGCATGAGAAACTGTGATACTTACACTATTGTATTATATAGGAATGATTCCTTGATTCCACATGGAATATGAGAAATCATCTGTCTATAATTATAAAATTTCAAAAGTAGCCCATGTATATTATTTCATTATTTATTATAATAATTTTAACTTAATATTATCATCTGGAATAATATCTAAGAAAACTTATTTGCCTATAATTTTTGAACTGGAAAAACCCAAAGAGCTCAAGTTTAGCTCATAAGTACTGAGACTGGACATCGATTTGGTTTATCTGATTCTGAAAAGAGTTTTGCTCTGAAATGCTGGAGACAATAAAACATTATGAAATCTGTATTATGTCATTGAATTGAAACCAACTGTTGCTCATGCTCTATCATTTTATTTATTTTTTGTTATTATATGTAGTTTAGACAATACCAGATACTCAGGGATACCCTAAAAACCATTTGTGGAAGCTGACAGATACTTCATCCACCTGAGGGCCTTGCTAGAGAAGTTTTGTTCCATTTTCCTGATTATTTATGAAGTATGGTTAGATGGGCAAAAAAGAAAATTTGATATGAGACATTATATGCTTGAGGTCATTGCTATCGTAATTAATATAACACCTTAGCCCTACTCTATAGGGAGTATAAATTTGTTCAGTTACTTTGGAAGACTCTTGGGCAGTATATCTATACCATGTGATTCAACAATTCTACTTTTAGATATGCAGCCAACAGAAATTCTATTCTTAAATCTATATNTAATTTTCATCCAGTATTATTATTTTTTTTTTTAGTGTAGTCTAGTGACTAAGAGTATATTAAGAGTATAAGTTCTTAATATAAGTTCAAACCCAGACTGCCTGGGTTTGAATCCAGGATCCTTCAGTTACTGAAAATAATAACAACAACTTGTTAGGACTGGTTGAGATGAGATGAGATGGTACGTGTAAAACATTTGGGGCTGTGCCTGGCAGAGAATAAATTCTCAAGAAGCATTTGCTATGATATTGTGCTTTAAAAGTAGTATTGGGATTATTTTGCATATGCTTTAATATCTAGTTCATTAAATATTCTTGGGAAACATTTTTATTCTCAAATACTTGTTTAGTTTCCTCTTATTTGGATTCTGTGTTCAATATATATTTATGTAGCACATACTGTATACCAGGCATTGGGTCCGCTGACGTAACTAGTCATTTTTATTAGAGATTTACCTTACTTCTCATTTGTTATTATGTATTATCAATATTGTTTGTTATATTATTAATTTATTTATTATACAATAAATAGTGCTTTGATGAACATAGATCATGAAACGTGGATATACCTAGATCTTTGATCACATCTTTGATTGTTTTCTTTGGCTAAATTCCTGGAAAGGAGAATTACTGTGTTAAGGAGAGTGGGTGCTTTTTAATGTTCTTGATAATATTTCCTAATTGTTCCTCACACAATTATGAAATTAATTTTCATTCCTACTACCAGCATATGAGAGTATGCTGCATCCCCTCCACCCTAATAGTACTGTTTTTCAAAAAACGGTCTTTCTTGTGCAACATGAATTATTCTGTAAACAATATGCATTCCTTCTCGGGGGCTCAGTTTTTCCCTTGCTGCAAAGTGAGGTACAGCTGCCTCTTGCTGGATGGCTATTACTTGCTAACTTAGCAAGCCCTTTGGATTTCTATTATGGAAGACCAAACAGATGACCTGAATTATTCTCAGAAGTGGAGTGAGAATTTCCTCTTGCTCTCTCTCACCAAACCTAGCATGAGTGAGTAGTCATTCCGTGCCCAGGACACAGGACATGTCAGATAGTTGGTCAGGAGACAAGCAGCATTCTTAGAATAAATGTTGCTAATAATTGACTGCAGAAATACGGGAACTTGGTCCAATTTTCTAGGAATTTGTTCTTTTTAAATCTTTATAAGAAAGCGAAGGCCACTTTTACCCCCTGTAAGCATAAAAAAATACTGTCTGGTGTTGTATGAAACTAGATATTGAGGGGAAAAGTTGTTCTACTGAAAATGCCACAAAGTATGAAGAAAATGAAAACCAGTCCTCATTCCATCATCTAGGTAGAACCTCTGTTTTAAAAAGTGGTGTTTTTTCCCTAGGTTTTTGTTTTTTTTTTTCAATAGATATACCTTTGCACAGTTGAATGCTTTGTCTCTGATTTTTTATTTTTTTTTTAAGAATCTACCCTGAAGTGATCATTTCACCATTTTCTGGGCAATGCAAGCCCTTTAGAACACTTTGACTCTTAGACCTTCTCTATATTCCTTTTGAAGTCTTGTTGTGATTTTAATTCTCCCAAGACTTTTATCCTATAAATTACTGTAGTATAATATAAAACATAATTAAAATATAAAATAAATACATTTATATTTTAAAAATAAAAGAAATACATTTATTTAAAATAAAATAAATACATTTATATTCAAATATAAATTTAGATCAAATAGATATACTTTAATATATATTTAAATTAAATATATAAATATTTTATTTATAAAATAATATAAAATTATCATAAAAATTTAATCCCATAAGACATTGTTTTTAAAAGTCAACAGTGTTTTAGATTAATTCACATATTTCCTCTTTTTGGTATTCTTCATTTCTCCCTGTAAAAACATATACATGCTTTCCTTGCAGATTAATTTTCTTTTATTTGGAGAACTCCCCCTTGTTGTGTGTATATGTATGTGTATGCTGGTGTCACAGTTCTCTCAGCTTTTGCTTGTCTGAAAATGTCATTTTTGCCTTTATATTTGGAGGATATTTTCACCAGGTAACCTATACCTGGTGAAAGAATGATACCCTTTTAAGATATCATTCCGTTGCCTTGTGCCTTTCTTCATTTCTGTTAAAATGTCATCTGTCAGTGTTATTGTGACTCCTTTGAAATTAACATATTTCCCCCTACCTGTGGCACTGTGTTTTTAGCAGTTTTACTATGATCTGCATAAAAGTATGGTACTCTTTGTATGTGAACCCTGTGGAGTTTGGAGAGCTTCTAGAATTCATGGGCTGGTGTTTTTTTGGTCAGTTTTAGAAAAATCTTGGGCAGTTCTTCAAATATTACTTTGTCCCACTATTTCTCTCATCTTAGACCTCTGTACGTGTGTTAGGCCATTTCATGGTATCCTGCAGGTCCCATGAGCTTATTTTTGTTTTTTTCTATGCTATAATATGGATATTTTTCCTACTGTTTTATCTTCTAATTCACCCACTATCTCGTCTATTGTTTCTTTTTTGCTATAAAACTCATCTATTTACTTCTTAAGTTTGTTTTTATTGTTGGAAATATTTGACTTATGCTAAAATATATCTTTATTTTTAATGATTGTGTTTTTCTCTTGGTTTGGGCCTTTTCCTGACATGCTTGGTCATTTTTGTCTGAATGTTAGGCATTTTACATGGAAAATATAGAGGCTCAGGCTGTATCACCTTGATTCATTTAAGCTTGGTATTTCTGATTTGCCCTTACTTGTAAGGTGGGTATTTATTAGGGTCCCTTTTTCTTCATAGGCCCTGATCTCCAGATTTTGTCTTCCTGCCCCTGTGAAACTACTAAAATCTCTACCTACCTTTTAAGTCTTTTAATAGCTTCTTCTTTTAAAAAAAATTAATTAGGCTACGTCAGGTCTTATTGCGTCACGCGGGATCTTTCTTTACGGTGCGTGGACTCTCTAGCTGTGCATGTGGGCTTTCTAGTTATGACTCATAGCTGAAACCAACCCCCCGCACCCGCCCCTGGGGCTCAGTAATTGTGGCTCAGAGCTTAGTTGCTCCGTGGCATGTGGGATCTTAGTTCCCAGACCAGGGATTGAACCTGTGGCCTCTGAATTGCAAGGTGGATTCTTAACCACTGGACCCCATTAATAGCTTGTTGTTGCTAGGTTCCCAGAGTCTAGCCTTGTACACACATTGGGTTAGATGTCAGCCAACGCCTTGAGGGGAAACTGCTGCTGAATATTGGGCTCACTTATGTGTGTTCTTTTTGTCTGGGATCTCAAATCCTGGCTGTTGTCATGTCCCTGAACTCAATTTCTGTCTTCTCAGTTCAAGGAGGAAGCTGCTGCAAGCTTTAATTTGCTGCCTTCTCTTTCACCTTACTGTTCCTTCTACCAAATCGGCAAATGTCCTACGGGGAGGCATTAGTACTAATATACATCTCAGAAGCTTCCTTTTCCTCTAAGAGCTTGGCTTCTTAAGTCCCAGCTGCCTCGTTGTACTCCTGTGCCACACCAACAAACAGTTATTATTATTGTTATTGTTTTGTATTTTATTTACCTTTCATGGTGGTTCTATACAGGACAGTTTACTGTCGCACAGAGTTGGACACGACTGAAGGGACTTGGCAGCAGCAGCAGCAGCAGCATGTCATAATGGAGGCTTCTCAGGTGGCTCAGTGGTAAAGAATCCACCGGCCAATGCAAGAGAAAAGGAGATGCAGGTTCCATCACTGTGTCAGGAAGATCCCCTGGAGGAGGAAATGGCAACCCACTCCAGTATTCTTGTCTGGGAAATCCCGTGGACAGAGGAGCTGGCTGGCTACAGTCCATGGGGTCGCAGGGTCAAACACGACTGAGTGACTGAGCATGCACACAGACACGTGTCGTAATAGCTGAAAGCGAAGGCTGATTTTTGTATTCTTTATTATTTGACATTATGAGTATTTTCCATGTCTTTAAAAAAAATCTTCATTAGGTGATTTTTAATATCTGCACAGAACCCCTTCTTTTATAATCTGCTTGACCATTCTATTGTCAGATACTTAGGTCATTTCCCATTAAGCTCTTATGTAAGTAATGGTGCAATCTTTGTGCCGTAATACTGTATTACTATTTTAAAAGTATGGAATGGGAATGATCAGAGTTGAAAATATTGTCAGTATTGATTGTTTTCATGCCCATGCCAGGTACAGAAATAAAACTGTAGTCTTCTTCTCTCTCAGATGTTTTAGAAAGAAGCTATCCTTTTTTAAAAACGTGTTTTACCTTCCTTCTTTTTTTTGACTGTGCTGCACTGCTTGTGGGATCTTCGTTCCCCTACCTGGGATTGAACCCAGGCCCTTGGCAGTGATAGTGTGGAGTCCTAACCATTGGATAGCCAGGGAGGTCCCTTCTTTAAAAATATTCCTGTAATGCTTACCATGTGCCAACATTCTTTTACATGCTTTAACATAATACTAACTTTAGTTTTCCTAATAGCTCTAGGACCGTAATGGAACTAATAATGATGAGGAATCTGGGGCAAGAGAGAATAGGTAGCTCGTCCAAGTTCACAAGATGACTTGTCCAAGGCCACGCACGCCTCAGTGGCAGAGCTGGACCGTGCATTCTGGCTCTAGAGCTGGTGCTTTTAGCCACCCCCCTGTACCACCTTGAGCTAATTGTTGTAATTTATTATTTCTTTTCTACCAACGTTGGCCTTTCTCCAGGGCTCCCCCAGCCTTTTCTTAATTAGGCATTTATTTTTTTCTCCCATGTGGTAGCTGGGGGGTGAGTGTGAGTGTGGGGACAGTTTGGGGAAGGAGGTGCCATGGACAGAAGTGACTCCTGGAACTCGGGCTTTGTGGTGGCCGCTCACTTTGTAGATCGGCTGGCTGAGGTTGCCTAGTGGCCTGTAGTGAATCTTCTGGGAATCTGGTGTGGATTCAGTGACAAGGGAGTCTCCTTTTTTAAATTAATTTACTGTTTTATTTTTGGCTGTGCTGGGTCTTCGTTGCAGTGCGTGAGCTTTCTCTGGTTGTTGCAAGCATGGGCTACTCTCTAGTGGTGTGCATGGACTTCTCACTGCTGTGGCTTTTCTCGTTGCAGAGCACCAGCTCTCGAGTGGTGGCGCACAGGCTTTGTTGCTCCGTGGCATGTGGGATCTTCCCAGATCAGGGATTGAATGCAGTTCAGACGCCATGTCCCCTGCCATGGCAGGTGGATTCTTAACCATTGAGCCTCCAGGGAAGTCCCTACAAGGGAGTTTCTGCTTCCACCTGTTCGGCTAGTATTTGCTGGGCCTTTGCAGGTTAGAGAGTAAGAGTAAAGGACTCTGTCTCTTCCTTCCCTGAGTATCAGAATATAGAGTAAAGACTTATAAAGAGAGGGCCCCCGACTGATGGGAATGTCAGGGCGGCCACAGGGCAGCAGGGATTGGAAAACTTAAGCACTGGTGCTGTGGGCCTAATAAACTGGATGGAGTAGATGAACGATAAGGGACCTAGGGAGCAGCTGGACTCCTGTTCCCTTTCTTTGAGCCTCTCTTTGGAACTTCGTGTCCATTCCCACGTGTATCTTCTTTCTCCTTGTCTCTCTCTGTTTGTCCTTGTGTTTTCCTAGTCCCATTCCCCTCCCTCACCTTCCGACTCTCCTTCCCTTTGGGTCTAATATTGATTTGAGGGAGAGGTAGGGGTCGGGTTTGCTGGGTTTTTTAGAGTGGTTTGAGTTTATAACTTGCAGTGATTAATCAGAGAGGGCTTTGCAGGAGAGATGTGTTTATTAAATATATTCAAGCAGGTCACCAGGAAGGAATGACAGAGTAACAGAGAATTGAAGGGGCTCTGTCCCTCCCCTGCTCATAACTTTCAGTGGCCCCCGCCTCAGTCAGTGAAAGCCAAAGTCCTCACGATAGTCTGGTGACGCTCTGCCCGCCCCCCCTCGCTTTTGTGATGGGATGTTCTACTGTTCTCTACCTGCCCACGCGCTCCAGCCACAGTGGCTCTCTGACCGTTCCTTGGACGCACCTTCCATGTTCCTGCCTCAGGGCCTTTCCCAGGCTGCCCTCGCTGCTTGGATGGCTCTTCCAGAACCTGGATACCCGTCTGCGTTGCTCAGTGTTTCCTCCTCCAGTCTTCACTCAGATGTCTCTCTTCACTGAGGCTTTCCTCACTGCTGAAGTCTCCATCCCCTTTATCTCCTTGACTTTTTCTTTTATCCACAGGCTCTTTAACCTTCTAGCATTCCATGTAGTTTGTTGCTGTTGTTGTTGTGTAGTCGCTTAGTCCTGCCCGATTCTTTGCAACCCCATGGACTTCAGGGCCCCCTCCCCTCCTCCATCTCTTTTCCCTCCC